>OY992888.1:86634154-86666654 GCA_963921405.1 Cepaea hortensis
ATCTGATATTATCGACCCCAAATAAGCAAACTTTCCTGAAAGAAAAAAAGATAACCTTCAATTCGTAATTAGAAAGTTTTATTGATAGAGGCGGACCAGCATCTTGTTCCATCACCTGTGTTGTGTGTGTGTGTGTGTGTGTGTGTGTGTGTGTGTGTGTGTGTGTGTTTAGGCTGATGGTGAACTCAGTGTCTGTGCATGCGGCTGCAAAACGATCTATAAGCCGTTGCAGATCTTCTGCTGCATGAGTAGTCAGTGTTGCATCGTCTGCAACACGTATTTCTCTTATGCATCTTGATTGTATTGGTCTTTGCCTTGAGTCTTGATGGGTTAAAAACTTTGCCATCAGATCTTGTATGGAGGTATATGCCTTCAGTGGCAGTCCCAAATGCTTGCCTTAACAGACAGGCAAATAAGATACTAAAAAGTGTATAAGCCAATATGCAGCCCTGCTTTACCCCACTGCTGATTTTGAATGACTGGAATGTTGAGCCATCGAATAGAATGGCCCCTTGCATGTTTTCGTGAAATTATTTCACGAGACTTAGTATGGTGGGTGGACATCTTCTCAAGGATCTTAAAAAATCCGTCTCTGATCACGAGGTCAAATGACAGTCCAGACAGTCATAGTTACGACTATTGCATAGAACGTGGGCTGCAATAACTGTACACGTTGCTTGTAAACTCCAGTGCTCATATTCCATTTTAATATGAACTCATAGTATAAAGGGGCATACATAGAATCGATGTTATAACCAACAAGGGAGACAAGAACACTAATTTATTGTCGCATATAAATGAAGACTATGTAATGAAAACAGTTAGTTGAAGATAGCATCGTGTGATTTATAAAGAAACAAACAACCCTTAAAATGAATAACTACTAAAGTACATTTAAGTTATTACATTGTCTTAAACTGCCAGTCTGCGACGTCACATTGTAGAAATTATTTCAAAAGAAGTTTATTTAACTTACGGGTTGATAAATCTAGTGTATTATCCGTTTAGTCACACTTTTCAAATCACTGCTGAATGTAACATTTTTGGCTGGCACGTGCGCATGTGCCAAAACACAGACATACTTTAAAACAACAGGAGCCAGTTTTAGTAAGCATCAGCACGAAGTACAAGTTAAAACACACCTTTTGTGACTTTGACAGTCATTGCCTGCATATCATTATGATCATTGCGGTCATGAACACCGGAAGCCATTCTACCCTGCACTCTACAAACAGCAATGGCAGAGATGTCAGCTACGTCGGCCCACTATAGTGTGTTCATTTGTTTTTTGCCCCAATATAAAATTCAATATCTCAGTAACTAACTGAGGGAAAATGATGAGATTTAGCATATAACCTTGTCATAATGTCCACCCAACAAAAAAAATTTTGTTCTGGAGATTGTACAGCAGATTTCAATGTTTGTTTATATGCGGTATATAATTTACGGCTCAGACATTAAGTCCATTATTTTAAAAGTATTACAGTTTCAGCAAGTCCGCGCTTTTTTTGAAGTTGTCTCGCGGTTTTCGTTTTGGCACAGACTGAGCGAATTTATATGGGATAGTTCAGAGGTGTCTCTCCTAAGTGGGTTCTTTCATGAAACGTGATTATATAAATAAACTAGCTGACTCGGCCCAGCTTCGCCCAGATAGGATCTGTCTATCTATCTATCTATCTATCTATCTATCTATCTATCTATCTATCTATCTATCTATCTATCTATCTATCTATCTATCTATCTATCTATCTATCTATCTATCTATCTATCTATCTATCTGTCTATCTATCTATCTATCTATCTATCTATCTATCTATCTATAGTAGATGTCAATTGGGGGTTTGGGGCCAAAAGGGTCGGGGCACCACAGGAGCACCAAAAACAGCAGCCCCCTAGGGACCCAACCCCCGGGGCCCCACCCATATGTTAAACATCAGCTTCATACATACTTAACATATACTTAGCTGATGCTTAACATAGGCTTTGCTAATACTTAACATATACTTAGCTGATGCTTAACATATGGGTGGGGCCCCGGGGGTTGGGTCCCTAGGGGGCTGCTGTTTTTGGTGCTCCTGTGGTGCCCCGACCCTTTTGGCCCCAAACCCCCAATTGACATCTACTTCTATCTATCTATCTATCTATCTATCTATCTATCTATCTATCTATCTATCTATCTATCTATCTATCTATCTATCTATCTATCTATCTATCTATCTATCTATCTATCTATCTATCTATCTATCTATCTATCTATCTGTCTATCTGTCTATCTGTCTATCTATCTATCTATCTATCTATCTATCTATCTATCTATCTATCTATCTATCTATCTATCTATCTATCTATCTATCTATCTATCTATCTATCTATCTATCTATCTATCTATCTATCTATCTATATCTGTCTGACATTGCAATATGCACTGTTTCTGTTTACAACTTTCATTTGACAATGTTTTTTCCCCCATGTTAATGTACCATGCGTAATATGCATTGTTTATGCTTAAAACATCCATTTGACAATGTTTTTTTTTCCCCTATGTAAATGTAACATGCGCATTTAATGAATGAAAGATGAGTGATCGAAAGGGCCCAATTTGTTACCCTTTTAAAATAAAGTTTGTTCGTTCGTTCGTTCTGTCTGTCTGTCTGTCTGTCTGTCTGTCTGTCTGTCTGTCGAAAAAAAGAGTAGCCTAACGGCGCTGCCAAGGCAAAATGTCGAGTTAAAATTCTACCCACAGTATTTCAGGTACTATCCGGTGCCACGGAGTTCGTGCACTGAGCTGAGATTCTCCGAACTCAGGCTTGAGTGAGGATTAGAACGAGCACTTACGGATTCCACTAGAGTGCCCTGATATTGATCCGTCGACTAAACTAAACTAGTTGAATTACATAATGTGTGAGAGGAAATTGAGAAGAATGCGGAATGTCAGACAGGCTTGCGTGAACAATTCTTAACCCTTTGACAATAAAGTTTCTTCGTTTGTTCGTTAGTTCGTGCGTTCGTTCTTGTCTTATCCCTAACTTGGACTGTTCATCACTGCCCTCTGTGTGACGTTTGCGATTGCAACCTTGTATGTAGAGTATGGATACAATCAAGTTAACTTCAATGTTTTCATGCATACCGTTTTGAATATATAGGTCTGGTCAGATCAATAAGAGGAGGCGGTCATCCAAATGAAAAACGTGTATTAGGGGAGCCATGAGCCTTATTGCAATCATTTTTAAACACATATATGTGAATAGCTTTATATTATATGATGTGTCCAAAAATTGTGTAAATCATAAGTCTGTAATTGCTCTATTATATGTATAGGATTAGTGTCAACATACTCAACATGATGTGACCATAATCTTCAACCAGCCAGGAAAGACTACACACAGACGTGAATATGGCTGGTGTTGGAGATATCCAACTGTAATATCTCCCAGTCACAAAAACCAAAGAAACAACAACGAGACAAGTGAAATATATAGGCCACTTTAAAAGACATACAACTCTCTATTGGGCTGCATTGTAGAGACCACTTGTTGACAAAGCAGCCTAGATCAAAGTGTAGCTATCTGCACGTGATCTGGTCATAGCCATAAGCAGATGCCTGCCTGGTTACTCTATAATACAAACAATAACAAAAATAGATCTAAACAAGACAAGCTGTAGAAGCTGTCGGATCAGCAAAGCACTGCTCTAAGTGTCCGTCTGTCCAAGCTCTGATTCTAGATCAGTTGCCGATTAAGGCAACAGCCCTGCCTTAACATTTAGTCTTTAGGTTGCACTATGATAAGGCGTAGGCTCTTTAAATTGTGCATCTTCGCCCGAAGCCGTTGGCACAATCTGGCGTGTCGGGGTTGGTGAGCGCCGCCCAACATTCGGCATACCAAAAGCAGGTAGAACCGTTAACTGTCATACGGTGACTCATTCATATCTGACTAAGACACGACTAAAACCCGCAAGCGTCTAGTAACAACAGATAATGTTTGAGCTGCGATGGCGCAGTGACTTGCAACCTTGCCAGGGGTCATGTGTTCACAATCGCATAGAAAAGGATGTGAAATAAACTGGCCTAACCTATGTAGAGCCAGCCTAAAACCTGCAGCAGGAAATGTGCTATCAATTAACATGCATTTCGGAGATCAGCATGGTCGAATGGATAAGATCACTCGACCTTAAACTTCCGGTTTGCTGATGCCAAGATAGCTGGATGAACATCACGACTGGTCAGCTGGACTAAAATATCGACATCTGATCCTTGATTTGAGGATGTAAACTGCAAGTACCTCAGAGGTCAGAGTGTGTTCAACTCATGGTGAGGGCATTGGTAATAGGTAAAGCTAATTCACACACACACACACACACACACACACACACACACACACACACACACACACACACAATATGTATACGTGCGTAACCTGTCTCTTCCTTCATATGATATAAATGGATATTCTGCATGCATGTTGTGTTTAGTCTCTCCTTCTATTCCCAAGATGAAATATCCGTGCAAATGCAGTTACGTTTGCCGCCTCACTTTCAGAAGGTCGTGGGTTCAATTCCGGCCTACGTCGTTCACTCCATGAGTGCAATTTTCTTAGGATACCTGGATGTCGTCGCTGGAGCTGAGTTCACGCTTTGTGCGATGCCTTTGGCAAGCGGCTAAGGAGAAAAAGCGCTATGGGATAACACCTGGTGCAATGAAGTCGACGCCTGTTTTTCTTTAAACCTGTGTTAATGTTCCCAAGAAAGGAGAGTGATCATATGTAATCGATTATGCATATTGCCCTCTCATTTAATACATCTGCTTGTTGGATCATGTTTATTAAGTGAAAATGCTTATTGACAAATCTAGAATTATCATTTAAATTGTATGTAGAACTTCCATAATACTTCATTAAATTGCAATTCACAATCTTTCTCTAAATACAAACTTCGTCAAAATCACTACACTCATAAAACATTGGCTTCTCTCCTTTACTAAAGAAATGTCTATTATATGTGTATCCCTTTATTAAATGACTTACAATGTTAAAATAAAACAAAGTAAAGCAGCGTTACGGAACACAATTACAGAGACAAGGGACAACTAGCGGCGACTAGCCTATATCAGCAAACACACGCATACACAATACACAACATATAGACGTCCCAAGATACCACAGTGTCTACATTCAGATTGGGAAGCTAAGAAAAAAAGAAAAATAACTCATGGGAACGATGACAAAAACATGGGGGAAAAAAATGAAAACAATAAATGTGCTACTTATCTCAGAATATCAGGCTGTGATACTACGTGACTGAAAATATACTGTTTGTGATTTACTAGACGGGTTTGCGTTTAGTAGTTTGCCATTTCATTCTGAATGATCGACGCCCAAAAAAGATGTGCTGCACATTCGCATGGTGCTGATTATGATCGTTCGCTACCCCTTCGCCACAGACGCCAACACATGTCGAATGAAAAGCAACATTTAGTCACATGAAGAATATGTACATGCAATGTATCTTAATCGAGACATAGAAAATAGATCATCAGAGCTATATTGAGCTAATTCTGATATGTAAAAGCGAATCATAGACAATTAGTAGATACGCGAGGAATTGTTAAAATATGTGGTGGATGCGGTTTTATGGAAGAGTGATGAAAACAATGAACCACAACAGGCAATGATGTACAGAGCAGAGGGAAACAGAGGAAGAGGCCGACCACGTAAACGATAGACGCAGGGAATAACAGAGTCCATGGGAATATCGATACGTTAAACCCATAAGCGGGCACTCTCCCGCTGTTTATACTTCACTTCGACACCGCAAGCTACAAGAGGAACATGACGAGATGAGATGAGATGAAACATTGTCAACGGATATACAGATTAATAAGTATACCTTCACAGAAATTAACTAGCTGTTGTATATTTTAAGCTTTCCTCGTTTAACTGTCTCCACGTGTAGAAACAAAACACAAACAAACACCCACTGACTCTTCTGTTCCTCCTGAAGATGCTGACAGAGCCACCCGTGTACATAACTGCATCACCCGGCTGTAAGTTAGCTTCTGTCTGCTGTTACACTGACACCAATGTTACACCTGCTGCCTATTCTAGACACCCTCCACCCACTGTTACTGTAACTCTGTGTAATGCTTCTTTGTTAGGAAGCAATGTATGAAACAGTTTCCTGCGATCAGCTTCTTGACAAAAATATGTGTACAACTTAATAGCGATGCTTTGAAGTGTACACAATTTCGCAATCAATCCCATTTAACACTAATCACACATTCCGATGTTTGCGATTCATAAAATAATCACGTTGCACGAAAGGACCCACATTACGACGACACCTCTGAACACCCCCATTTAACGGCGCCCATAACGTGTACCACGAGGAAATTTTGAAAAAAGCGCGGATTTGTCTGGGTGAAGGTGTAATACATTTTAACATGTAGACTTAATCTCTGACCCGTAAATTATATACCACTTATAAACAAACATTGAAATCTGCTGTACAATCTCTTTAACATGTAGACTTAATCTCTGACCCGTAAATTATATACCACTTATAAACAAACATTGAAATCTGCTGTACAATCTCTATAGCACAATTTTTTTGTGTGTTGGGTGAACATAATGATACGGTTATATGCTAAATCTCATAATTTTCCCTCAGTTGGCTACTGAGATATGGAATTTTATATTGGGGCAGACAAAAGCAAACAGACTATAGTGCACTGGATTAATGTGTGCGTGTTGATTAGCTTTCCCTATTACCAGTGTCCCTCACCATGAGGTGAACACACACCGACTTCTGAGATACTTGTAATTTACCTTCCCTAGTCAATGACGGGAAGTCAATATTTTAGTTCAAGTTACCAGTGTAGGCATTGGACCCGCTACCTCGGCATCAACGCACCGTACATTGAAGTGCCAGCGATCGTATCCATTCGGCCATGCTGATCTCTGTAGTGCATGTTAATTGCATGAAGAAAGGCAAAATGTCAGACGTGCCCAATTCTTAACCCTTGGAAAATAAAGATTGTTCGTTCATTCGTTCGTTCGTTCGTTCGTTCGTTAATTGACAGGGCATCTCCTGCTGCAGGCTTTTGTTAGAGTCTACCTAGCTCAGGCCATTTTCTAGAATCCTTTCCTTTGGAAATTTGAACTCATGACCCCTGGTAAGGGTGCTAGTCACTGCGCTTAAAAAATGTATTTCTTACTAGACGCTTGAGTGTTGTAGTCAGTTCTATGTCAGATATGACTGAGCTACCGTATGACAGTTGATCGTACTATCTGCTTGTGTTATGTCGAATATTGAGTGGCGCTCACCAAACCCGACAGGCCACATAGTACCAACAGCTTCAGGTGTAGGAGCACTGTCGGGAGGGTACAAACCTTACCCCAGTGCAAGGAATTGCAACTTAAAACTAAATGTCATGGCAGGGCGGATCATGCCATAGTCAGTGCGCGGCAACTGTTCTAGGATGAAAGCTGCAACATACGGACAGTTAAAGCAACGCTTTGCTGATGCGACATCTTCTGCATCTTGTATTGTTCCAGATATATTAGTGTTACATTTCCTCTGGAGTAAACTAGAAATGCCTGTGGTTATGGCCCTGGGTAAGATCAAGTGTAGAAAACTACACATTAATCTAGGCTGAATGGATAACTCGTGGTCTCTACAATGCAGCCCAGGAGAGAGTTATGTATTTTAACGTGGCCGAAATATTTCACTTGCCTCGTTTTTGTTTCTTTGGTTTTGGTGATTGAGAGAGCCATTACAGCTGGGCATCTGTAACACCGGCCATGTTCACGTCTGTGTGACTATTTCCTAAATGGTTGAAGAATATGGTCACATAAAGTTGACTCTGTTCAAACTTAGCGTATAAGATAATACAGCAATTATAGGTTTATGAATTACACAATAGTATAACAACTCAATAGAATTAATTGCTGACAATGAGGAGGATCTGCAAAATTTAGTAGTTGCGGTTGTTGCACACTTTGAACAACTAGGGTTAGAATTAAATTGTAGGAAGACACAAATTATGGTGGTCACTATGAAGAAGGTGATACCACAATGTAATATACAAGTTATTTGTAATATTCATAAATAAGTGAATCGGTACAATTATCTTAGAACAGTCATAACATCTGGGGGATGTGCCGTGAAGAGATTAGAATAAGAAAGTACCTATTGCAAGATGGAAACATACTGACTAATACAAAGACGTCGTTTGCAACGAGAAAAAGTGTGTTGAAGTACTACATAGAACCTGTACTTGTCTATCCATGTGAAGCGTGGACAATGAGCACACAAGGTGAAAAACACCTGATGGCTGTGATAATGTGGTGTCTGACGAAAATGCAAAGACTACCTTGGACAGACAGAAACACAAATGACCAAGTCTTGCAAGAAACAAATGGAAACCATAAGTTGATTAGAGGCATTAGTCTTAGGCAGTTAAAATGTTTTGGACTCATTATGTGAAAGAATAAATTGGAGAACTTGGTGGCAACTGGCAAGATTGAGGGGAAAAGAATAAAGGCAAGCTGAAAAGTAAATACATGGATGGCAAGGCTAGTTAATATGGCTGAAACAAAAATACAGAGCTGATCCACGACTCTGGTGATCGTGTGAGTTGGCAAAACATGACCGCTCATGCTTATCGGCATGACACATGATGATTATGACAACTAATATATAACATAAAGCTATTCAAATATTTATTTTTAAAACAAAAATATTAAAAATAGTTTTAAAGACTCAATGTTTCCCAGGGGCAAGTGTCGACCCTGATATACCAAGCCCCTCTGTGCCATTGTTATGACCGCCTCTGCTTATGGATCTGATCAGAACAAGTGCGGGTGACTATACTTTGATTAAAGCCAAAAGGCTGGAAACCGACTAGCCAGCCAAAAATATTAAATATGTTTAGTAATAAAGTACGCCATAGTTAAATGTATATTAGACGATACATGTTGACAGCTCATTGAATACATTTTGTTGTTGGATAATATTTATTAAGTGAAACAACTTATTGACAAATCTAAAACGATGCAGTCTACATTTAAATTGGTTTGTAGTAGTTTCATAAATATTCATATAAATAAAATTCACAATTTTTCTGCCAATTAAAACGTCATAAAATCCACTACACTCATTAAAAGTTGTCTCCTCTCATTTACTAAAGAAATGACTATTGTATGTGTATCCTTTTATTAAATGACTTACAATGTAATATACAACAACGTTTTGGAGCGTTACAGAATACAATTGCGAAGATAAAGGACGACTAACGGCAACTAGACTTCATCAGTAAACAAATACATACACAAAACTCAACATATAACACAGGGAAAACACAGCAGTGTCTACATTAAGGCTTAGGAACAGGTTGAGAAGATTGGACATCTAATAACAACAACAATAACCAAAAACAAAAATGGAAAGCAAGTTTTATATATATATATATAATGGGCTACTTATCTCAGAATAGCAGGCCGTGATTCTATATCACTTCAAACATACTGTTTGTGATGTTTGGTCAAGTTTTCTAGTAGTCTGTCAATTCTGTCTGAACAATCAACGGTCAAAAAAAATTTCTGCTTCCGAAATTGCGTGCAGCTGTTCGTCAGAGTTACATTGAGCATATCCTGATATGAGAAAGTGAATCACAGACAATCAGTAGACACATGCGAAATTGTATAAAAATGTGTGGGATGTGGTTTTATAGAAGAATGATGAAAACTACTCAACGGATAGAAAGATTAACAGGTATATCTTAAAAGAAATTAACTTGATGTTGTGTAGTTAAAGCTGTCGTTTTTTTTAAATACTGTCTCCACTTGTCGTTGCAGAACAAAAACAAAAATCCACTGACTCTACTGTCCCGCTTATCACAGACTCATAAGCATATATAATTACCTCTCCAGGCTGAGAGTTGGCTTCTGTGAGCTATTACACTGAAACAAATGTTACACCCGCTCCTCATTCTCGACACCTCCGACAAGTGTTACTATAACTCTGTATAATGCTTCTTTGTTAGGAAGCAGGGTTACCCATTGTTTTCCACGAGCTACCCTTCCCATTGCATGCAACTGACTGTGGCTTCAGCATGTTCCAATCGAGAAATAAATGTCTTCAACGTGTGCCACTTGGAATCGTTTAAATGATCTGCGACGGTGGTGGCATGGAGATTATTATCATCAGAGTTGATCCAGAACACCAGTGACCAGCGATATCTGTGGAGAGACATGAACGGCTAGGCCAGTTGGCAGGACACATGATGGTGATGATAATGACCTGCTATACCTTCGTGCACTCAGACCTACATTATGTGATGGTCATATTTCTTCACATACCCACAGCAGGTTCGTGATATGGTGCTTTTTTTTAACTCTAAAATAAACATCGCTCTATACGTCAATTGCTGCTACCTTACTTGGGTACAATTTGAAAAGTACCAGTACAATTTACAGTAGCATGGCAGCCCATTGTGTAATGTGTGATTGATGATGTGTGAGTCGAGTTCTAAGATCCCATGCGAAGAACAACCTGACTGTTGTATAGGACAGTTGCAATCTAGTTCACGATCTACCGGCAGACCTACATATCCAAAACCGTATACATAAAATTACTGTTGTTAGATTTTATTGTATGCATATTATACATACAAGGTTGCCTTCATAGGCAGCTTTTTTCTCTAAGCCTAAATAAACACCATACAAAACAGTCATCAGCGACTGCCGCACATCCACGTGTGTATTATGGGTGGACATAGGTATTATCTGTTTCTTCTCCTCATCAACATATCTCTACCACCAAATTTGTTATCATTTCGAGGCACGTGAACATGTGCCTGCCAAAAATTTTACAAAATTCCAGAGTCTAACTGCAAAATATCGGATATTACACTAGATATATTATCCCGAGCTAGACTACACTTATTTCCATATATTATTTACTATGTGTGGTCACATTCTGGAAATCTGAGACAATGCAATAACTGAAAATTATTTTAGTAGCTTTTAAGCTTACGGCTTGTAAGTTTAAATAAAAACCATACTATGCTATCTTTTAACTAACTAATATAATTAAAAAGCCTTCATTTGTATACTCCAATACATTAATTTCCTTGTCTCCCTTGTTCATTTATACAGTGATTCTATTTATGTCCCTTGATACTATCATTTTATAGTATACACGTAACAACGTCTTAACTATCAAACATTACGAGGGTAAGTCTATAAATAAGTCACAAATGGCTGCATAAAAATAACTACATATGATAATAACTTGAACCCTGTTTATTTTAATACATATATTGTCCCTTTATTTCTCAACATAATTTCCACCAACATTAATGCATTTATCGTTTTATCAGTCCCCCCAATCCGGCTGCATAGAACTGCATGAGCTGTGTTCTAAACCACGTTTTCACTTCACATTCAATTAACCAACTAAGGTGGGAAGTTCAGGAACATCCACTTTACAACCCCGTCTTAGCCCTAGCGAAATCCACCTTTTTGGTCCAATGAAAACACACCTTGTCGGGAGACATTTCGCGAATGACGCCGAAGTTGAATGTGAAGTGAAAACGTGCTTTAGAAAACAGAACGCACAGTTCTATGCCTCCGGTTAGGGGGGACTGATAAACCGATAGGATAAGTGCATTAATGTTGGTGGAAATTATGTTGAGAAATAAAGGGACAATGTATGTATAAAAATAAACTGGTGTCAAGTTGCTATCATATTTAGTTATTTTTCTACCGCCATTTGTGACAAACTCATCCACTCCCCCTCGTACAATGATCGAACCCTTTCATGTTGATCAGTGCTTATGACTGTAATGCGAACGTAGATTCACAGAGGTGGCAGTGCCTCATTAAGATTTTGGGTCATGGGCAACTTGTCATTTTTAGCTGGATGTAAATACTAAAGGAGGATCACGGAGAAATAGTATCCCCCCTCCCCCGAATGTGTCTCCACTTTGCCCTTGTGGGAGGGGGGGGGGGCTGCGTGATCCCAATGACCCCAAGAGCTACGCCGACGGAAGCACAACTTCGTGTCGGACAATACTTGGGTTAGGGATCAGACCAAGAGAGACAGAGACTGCTGCTCTGCAGGTAGACTGAGGATAGCAGTCAAAAGCTCAAATCAGGCGCATGAAGGCAGTAATTCTTGGTCCGGACACAGACGCTAAGGCTCTCAGCTGAGGGATATGGTTGAACGCCTCTAAGCCATTTACCCCGGATGTGAGAGCCGGGCCGATACCCACCTACTGTAAAATGGAGGTGAGATGCTGAGCAAACTACATGCTCAGTTCAGATACTTGTTCGAAGACTCTCAGCTGGAGGATATGAAGGATCCCCGGATGAGAGGGCCTGACCGTTACTCGTTCTCTGATGCATGGAGGTAAGGTGCTGAGCCTGCAGCACATGTAGCTTACCTCGTGAGCGGTACTCAAGCTGGCAAATGTGTCCAGTCACACGAAGTGGTTACGATCAAAGTCTGTATCTATACTGTCGCTTGTCGTCCCTGGGGGGAAAGTGGAATCAACAAGCACACTTGTTAATTATCGTATTCTAGGTTTTCCTCTGCTGGTGGACCTTTGCCGACACACCCCCCTTTTATTTTTAAAGTTTTTTAATCTCTCTCTCTCTCTCTCTCTCTCTCTCTCTCTCTCTCTCTCTCTCTCTCTCTCTCTCTCTCTCTCTCTCTCTCTCTTCAACAGACAATACCCCTCTTCACGTTCCTTCAGCACATACCTCCACTAACACAGGTTTCGAACAAAATGATAAAACATTGATTGCAGAAAAGTGTCTGTTGTGTGTGCAATGTATGGGTGTGAATATATGTGATGTGATCTATCTTGAATGTGTGTCAGAATATAGTTTATGATCAGCATCAGAGTTTGTCCTCATTATACAGCCATTCGACGTCACCATTCACATAACAGGAAATAGCTCACCAAGGGTTGTCTTTCTGCTTTATGCTGATTTTCTTCCCACTCTGTTCTGGAAACTCGTAAATAATAGAATATCCACGGATTTATTTTTGTTAGTTTTTGTCCTTCGCCTCACAGAATGAATCAGTTCAATGGGAAATCATTATAGTTCAATGAATATCCGATCATCAATGTTTTCTTCACTTACTTATGGTCCTTTAGTTCTTCACACACGATATAACGGTCGGTAATATATTCATGGTATTAAAGAAGATCAAACACCGATTCAACCACCTATAGTCTTTCCACTGCAGTTTGTCACTCATGGAAAAATGTTAATGCACGTACATTGTTCTGTTCGTCATTTGGCTATTGGTCTTTAATATCTTCATTGAGCATCTCACGTAGATTGATGCAGTTAGTTTCGTTGGTCATATTAATTCACACTAGTCTGACCGATTACTTCTGTTCAGATTGGTAACCACTTTCAATGTCAAGTGCAGGGAACCTGTTGAGTAAAACAACAGCCTGTGAGAGAAACTCAACTCCGACCTATGATATGTGAATGTAGGTAATTGGCTATATTCAGTAAATAACCTCTATAGATCATACTAGAGCTATATTCTTGTATAAGACAGAGTAGTTCAGCACTCTACCCTATACCATGTAAAAGAAAGACACGCTAAAGCAAAGCACATAAATCCTAGTATAGACTTATCCTTTTGACTGTACAGACACCTTACTCTACACAACCTAAATCACTCTTCAGCCTAATGCTGTCGACTCTCTATACTACGTTTACACACGGAAGTTCACTATGCTAGAGTTCTAATCTACATCTATATATAATCACCTTATTGAATTTTATTTTAGGCCTGAAAGTACATCATTTAATTCCCATGAAGGGACAGGGCTGGTTATCTTTACACAACCTAAACTGTGATATATTTTCTATTTCGGCACTGAATTAAATCCACACCCGCCGTAAATGCAATCTTCAACTGATTTTTAAAACAGTAAATTCAGTCCAAAGTTATTGGCTTGACTACGTCACTTGTTTTGTTCTTAACCCCTCAGTCTCTGTTCTTTTCCCTGATCGTTTGATCTCCGTACAACCGTACTGATCACCGTCTTTAATAAAGACGATCTCCGTTCACAGTATTTCAACACGATCCAACTGTTTGATCATGCTTCGAACTTCCCGGAGATAAACGATCTTCCTTGACATCGTTAATTCTCCTTTGATCTCGCCTAGTTCTCCCGGGGACCACGCGATCTACGTTCACGACTTCAAAAGTACGGCTAGTGTTTGAAGTAACGATCGTTGCCCTTAGAAAATTACAGGAGCGTCACTTCTTCCCACAACCGTTTCCGTCGTTTCATTCATCAGGACCGTCGCCTGCCAGCCATATCATGACATATACCCATAGATTGAACGCTGTCAAAGGTGGGAAAACGTCTAAAAACACGAAATGGATCGCTTGGCTAGCGAATCCATGACGTGGAAGTCCGAAGGGAAAGTTTGATGAGTGGATGTCGTCCACAGACTGGCCGTCCCTGGTTTGTATGAGGAGCGACCAGTGGCAAAACGAAATGTCCAATACATGGAAGTGAGGAATTAAAGCAGCATGAGCAGGATGTGGTGATTCCTCGGGTGAGCACAGTCTCAGAGCACTATGTGCCGGCTCTGCAATTATGGAAACCTCCTTGGATAGCGGGAAATGCCCATCGTCTGGCTGTGCCTTCCCGTGAGGGATGACCGTGATGTCTTTGACCGTTCTATCTTTACCAGCTGAGATGTGGGTCACAACAAAATGTCCCTCAAAACCTCCAGGACGATTAACCTGATCAAAACAGCCCGCCGAAGTCGGATGTGCAGGCCTAAGGGTGGCACATTAAACCTGGCACAAAAGCAAAAACCTCCGAGTGCAATGTCCCTCGTGCCCGGAACAGCTCTGACTATCTAGTTTTCCGAATGTCTTTGTGACCGGAACAGCTCTGACTAGCTAGTTTTCCGAATGTCCTTGTGACCAGAACAGCTCTGGCTAGCTAGTTTTCCGAATGTCCTTATGACCGGAACAGCTCTGACTATCTAGTTTTTCGAATGTCCTTGGGACCGGAACAGCTTTGAATATCTAGTTTTCCGAATGTCCCTGTGACCGCAGCAGCTCTGACTATCTAGTTTTCCGAATGTCCTTGTAACCGGACCAGCTCTGACTAGCTAGTTTTCCTAATGTCCTTGTGACCGGAACAGCTCTGACTATCTAGTTTTCCGACAGCTTGTGACCTTGTGTCCTTGTGACCGGAACAGCTCTGATTATCTAGTTTTTCGAATGTCTTTGTAACCGGAACAGCTCTGACTATCTAGTTTTCCAAATGTTTTTGTGACCGGAACAGCTCTGACTAGCTAGTTTTCCTAATGTCCTTGTGACCGGAACAGCTCTGACTATCTAGTTTTCCGACAGCTTGCGACCTTGTGTCCTTGTGACAGGAACAGCTCTGATTATCTAGTTTTTCGAATGTCTTTGTGACCGGAACAGCTCTGACTATCTAGTTTTCCGAATGTTTGTGTGACCGGAAAAGCTCTGACTAGCTAGTTTTCCTAATGTCCTTGTGACCGGAACAGCTCTGACTATCTAGTTTTCCGACAGCTTGTGACCTTGTGTCCTTGTGACCGGAACAGCTCTGATTATCTAGTTTTTCGCATGTCTTTGTGATCGGAACAGCTCTGACTAGCTAGTTTTCAGAATGTCCTTGTGACCGGAACAGCTCTGACTATCTAGTTTTCCGAATGTCTTTGTGACCGGAACAGCTCTGACTAGCTAGTTTTTCTAATGTCCTTGTGACCGGAACAGCTCTGACTATCTAGTTTTCCTAATGTCCTTGTGACCGGAACAGCTCTGACTAACTAGTTTTGTTTATTTATTCTCATCTTTCATTTTACGAGGTATCATTTTGCATGCCACTTGATTTTATCATGTATAATATGAACACATGCCAATTATTGTAGAGTGAGTGAGAGAGTTAGTGAGTGTGAGTGAGGGAATGTGTGTGTGTGTGTGTGTGTGTGTGTGTGATAAAACAAAAGAGAGAGTGAGTGAGAGAGAGAAAGAGAGAGAGAGAGAGAGAGAGAGAGAGAGAGAGAGAGAGAGAGAGAAAGAAAGAAATATATATATATATATATATATATATATATATATATATATATATATATATATATATATATATATATATATATATATATAGAGAGAGAGAGAGAGAGAGAGAGAGAGAGAGAGAGTTAGAAATGAATAGAATCACTAATTTTTACGTTACAAAATGTATACTTACATTTTGTTTCTCCACGTTTTTACAATTTTTCGAGAATGCTCACGATAATCCTCACTGAGTGTGTGTTTAAAGTGTGGGAGTTTGTTCATACTAGTTTCAGTGATTATGTGAAGCATCTTGTATGTGTCTACATGTGAGGATGTGTGTGTGTGTGTGAATGTGTATGTGGTGGGATGTGTGTGTGGGATATATGTGTGTGGAGGATGTATGTGTGGAGAGGTTGTGTGTTGGGATGTGTGTGGATAGGTGAAGGGATGTGTGGTGGGTGAGGGATATGTGTTAGGATGAGGGATATGTGTGTGGTGTGGATGGTTGGATGTGTGTGGATGTTGGTGGGTAGGGGTTGTGTGGGTTGGGAATGTGTGTGAGTGTGTGTTGTGGGTAGGTGAGGGATGTGTGGAGGATGGGGATGGGTGTGTGATGGGTGTGGGGATTTGTGTGTGGGTGGGGGTCATATCTGTGTGGGTGGGGTGTCTGTGGGTGAATGATATATGTGAGTGGAGGATGTTTGTATGGGTGATGGGTGTATTTGTATGTGGGGGATGTGTGGGCGGGTGGGAGATGTGTGGGGAGATGTGTGTTTGTGTGGGTGAGGGATGTGTGATTGGGTGTGGTATGTGCGGGTGTGTGAGGTATGTGTGAGGATTTTTTATGCGTGTTTGGCTGGGTGGCTGCGGTGTGTGAGTGTGGGTTGGTAAGTTAGGGAGGTAAGTATTTATGAGTGGGTGCAGGATGTGTGGGTGTGAGTGGTTGAGGGATATGTACGTGGTTGGGGATGTGTTTATGGGTGGGGGATATGTGTGTCAGTGGGGGTGTGTATGGGTGGCGTATGTGTGGATTGGTGGGGATATGTGTGTGTGTGGGTGGGGGATATGTAGTTGAGGGATGAGTGAATGGGGGATCGGTGATTGGGAGTGTGTAGGTGGATGAGTGGAGGATGTTTTGAGGATGTGTTGGTGGGTGAGTGTGTATGGGTGTGGCGTGCGTGTTTGTGATGAGATTGTGTGGGTGGGGTGTGTGTGTAGGGGTGGGTGCAGGATGTGTGTGTGGGTAGGGGGATTGTGTTGTGAGGGAAGTGTGAGTGGGTGTGTGTGTATGCACCATGTGTGAGGTGGCAGGGGATGTTTGTGTGGGTGGGAAATGAGTGTTTGGCTGAGTGGTTGGGGTGTGTTGGTAGGTGGGTGGAGGATGTGTGGGTGGGCGAGTATGTGCGGGGTGGGGGAGTATGTATGGTAGAGGATATGTGTGTATGTGGGCGATGTGTGGGTGGGGTGGGTCGGAGGGTGGGTTTATATATGAATGCCTGGGGTGTGTGCGTGATTGTGGGTGTGTGTGGGTGAGTATTGTGTGTGAGTGTGTGATGGATTTGTGGTGGGTGGGGGATTAGTCTGTGGGTTGGGATATGCATTGTTTATGTTTACAGCATTCATTTGACAATTTTTTCCCTTTATAAATGCATCATGCACTATTGGTGACCGAACGATGAGTGACTGCAAGGGCCGAATGTAAGAAGGGCCTGCGTGCCCAAATTGTAACCATTCTAAATTAAAGATCAATCAATCAATCAATCAATCAATCAATCAATCAATCAATCAATCATTCAAGCAATCAATGTCCGTCGTGCCATTAACAGCTCTGACTATATATGGCTTCCGGGCACAACGAAAAACACATGTCCGAATCGAAAGCTCGCTGAGTGGATACTGTCTGCAGACCGGCCTCGTTTGTGTGGGGAGCGGCACGTAGCGCACGAAATGCCCAGTATACTGAAGTGAGGAATTAAAGCAACCATGAGCAGGACGTAGCGATTCTCTCGGTGAGCCCAGCACCAGAGTGCAATGTGTCGGCTCTGCAACTATGGAAGTCTCCCTTGGATGGCGGATAATGCGCATGGACTGTCCCTGCCTTCCATTGAGGGCTGATCGTGAAGTATTCGACAGTTCTAACTTGACCAGTTGGGATGTGGACGCACCATAAAAGTGAGTGTCCACCAGGAATGCTAGCCTGTGTTGGCCAAATGATCTACGCCCAAGGGTGCATAACGACACACCGCAATTACATCTGAAAAAAAAAAAAAAACACGCCGGATGAACGCAGAAGAAGAAGAACAAGTATTCCCAACAAACAGAATGGAGGGGCTTTAGGAGGGACTTTTAATCATCAACCTTGTCTGCATTAACAGTGACTGTGTTACCAGAATTGCACGCCCAGTAGGAGATGGGGACAGTAATATTGGCCTGGCACTGGTTTCCCCTCAACTGACTGCAGTATCCAGATAGGATATATCATCAGACTGCTGAATACAATATATTCTTCTTCTTCTGCGTTCATCCGGAGTTTTTCTTTTTTTTTTCCTGATGTGATTGCATAACGTACTTATCCCAGAATCTCATGCTGTGATTCTGTATCACTAAAAGAAAAATGTTTGTGATTTACTAAGCATGTGTTTGTTTTGTAGCTGCCTTTCTTGGTTTCCCTGAAGCCCGGCGTTGTTAACAAGGTTAATGGGATGAAAGCTATCTGCAGCGTTAGGGCAAACATTATCGCCTTCGCTTGGATTCTTACCAAATGGTATGGGTTGTTTCGAAAGCAGTGTAAAAAAAATGACAACTGGCTAAGAGATCACAACAGCACCCCAAAAAAAAAAAAATTATGATGTTGTCTTTGACGTCCTGTAAGGGATATGCAACTAACTTTTATAATGTCATCCCGTAGATATACTAAATGTTTCGAGACATTATCTACCATGTTAGGTAACATACTGGGAATCTTAGACAATGCTATACATTAAATATATTTTAGTAGCTATGCATCTTAAGGATTGTACGTTTCCTTAGAAATCATACAATGCTATCTTTAAGCTAACTAATTTAATTTCACAACATGCATGTTTATACGCCAATAAATCTCGGCTGGCAAAGATTAGTTTAATTTTCGTGCCAGGGAATGCGGGTGTACAAGGACAAAAGCGGGCTAATAAGACTGCAGGTAAGGCAACTGTGGAAGGCAGACGCGCCATGGACCAGGCTGATATCTGAATGATCTAAGAGAAGTAAGTCTTTCGCAAGAACCAAGTGATGACTGTGAATCTACAACCATGGTCAGACTTCGAGAAGAGAAAATTAAAAGAGGTGTAACCAAACAAGAACACTACGCGGGAAGCCAAAGAAGATTAATAAACCAACACATAACTGGTGTCGTTAGCCGCTACACGCTGCGGGATTTGCTGAGGAGGGGATCCGAGCACTTATGGACTGAATGGTTCGATGTGCAATGAGGATGATATGTCGACTAACTAATTAACTAACTAACTAACTAACTAACTAACTAATTAACTTCCTCAGACTGGAAGTTGAAGAGGCAGTTCTAACTAACTAACTAACTAACTAACTAACTAACTAACTAACTAACTAACTAACTAACTAAGTAGCTAACTAACTAACTAACTATCTAACTAACTAACTAACTAACTAACTAACTAACTAACTAACTAACTAACTAACTAACTAACTTCCTCAGAATAGAAGTTGAAGAGACAGTTCAAACTAACTACCTAACTAACTAACTAACTAACTAACTAACTAACTAACTAACTAACTAACTAACTAACTAACTAACTAACTAATAACTAACTAACTAACTATTGACAGACAAAAGATCAAATGGTTCGACCATCTCGTTAGAATGCAACTCCGTCAACTACCAGAACTGGCTCTACATCAAAGAACAGCTGCGAGGATATCAAAGACATTGTACACTCACTCGGAATGACATTATCCTGTGGCACGATGATTAACGTCAAAAGTGGATGATGATGATGATGATGATGATGATGATGATGATGATGATGATGATGATGATGATGATGATGATGATGATGATGAAACATTACATATATCACATGTATGAGATGAAACATGCGGATTGCAATAAATATAGACTGACATAATTCAGCAGGTCCAATATCACATAATGTATTCAGCAGTATCACATCTGCATACTGCCGTGAGTTGAGGGAACATCCGATCTAGGTCACCATTACTATTCATGTCTCCTGCAAGGCTTGCAATTCTGGTAACATATTTACTGTTGATACAGACAAGGTCGAACCTCCACCCTACAGTTCCTCCCATTTCTGTGTTGGAAGAAATGTTTTCCCATGATCTGTCTTTAGCATTAAAATCCCAGAGAAAATGATATTTTCCCAATGATCCATCATTTTATTGAGAAACTGCCACCTCTGAGATAAACTTTCGCGGTACAGACATAAGATCTGATCATCATACATGGTTCGGTCATTGTAATGTTTCATAGATTAAACAGTATAAACCTGTTTAATAGGACATCATAGCATCAACGGATATGAAAGAATCAATAAAGAATCAATATTTTAACTAACAAGGCAGACAAGGAAATTGATTTATTTAAATACTAGCTGACCCGGCCAGGCTTCGCCCATCCCTGGCGGGGATCTGTCTGTCTGTCTGTCTGTCTGTCTGTCTGTCTGTCTGTCTGTCCGTCCGTCCGTCCGTCCGTCCGTCTGTCTGTCTGTCTGTCTGTCTGTCTGTCTGTCTGTCTGTCTGTCTGTCTGTCTGTCCGTCCGTCCGTCCGTCCGTCCGTCCGTCCGTCCGTCCGTCTATCTGTCTGTCTGTCTGTCTGTCTGACCCGGCCCGCTTCGCCCAGCCTCTGGTGGGGAGCATCTCATTTAATTCATATAAGTAGTCATATAAGCTCTCGTTCCCGAATATCTGTCTGTCTATCTATCTGACCCGGCGCGGCTTCGCCCAGCTCCTGGCGGGGAGCGTCTCATTAAATTTATATAACAAAAAACAAATGACTTAAGAATATCCTTCCACACACCATTTATTATTTTTAATGAAACCTGTTTTTAATCACCTTCATGACTGTAGATAACTTCTTTAAACATAAAAAGATGAGTTAGAAAATTTTCACTATTTACATAGATGCATTATTTTTATGAAAACTATGAAAATACCTTAACGATGATATCATTATTTATTATAATTCATATGCCTGTAAATAACTGTAGACAAAGAGTTTACAAATCTTTGAAAACTATGCAACAATCTATATATAAAATATATAGCAATGCAATTAAAAGTTATGCCCCTTGAAATATCTTTTCTTAAGTTAAGTCCCCTCGCTATATATAAATGAATAAGATATTAAAATATTAAATTTTAGTAAGTTAATAGCTGATTGTACACTAACAAACTATGACAGTTGGCTGCACGGGAATGAAAAGAAAACGTGTAGAAAATGTCATCTCAATCTGATGGACCATTATCGAACGCATAAATAACAGACATACATACATCGCCTTTTGTATATATAGATATAATGTAATCGTTGTAATCAAAATAATTAGTTTGAAGGTAGCATGGTATGATTTCTATATAATAGTAATCAACCCATAAGATGAATAGCTACTAAAATAAATTTAAGTTTTTGAGTTGTCTTATATGCCCAGTGTGAGATGTCGCATGGTAGATAATATGCAATAGAAGTGTATTCTCTATACGAGATCATCTATACAGGGTAATTTCAGTGTATTTATATTTTAGTCCACTTACGTCTGTAACATTGTTTGGCTGGCACATGTGAACGTGCCTCAAACTAACATCACATTTGATGGTAGATTTATTTTAACGGTTCAAACAAACCGATGTCAATCTATAATGCACATGTATATGTACGGCAGCCGCTGATGTTATCCTTATCGTTGCAAGTACGTGTCATCCTATAAAGGCACTGACAAACGTATCGTCACTATAACTTTCAGCTATTATTCGGAGTAGTCTACACAGACGAGAAATTAGCCGCTGTTTGAGATGTTCACTTGCAATAACTCTCTCAGACGTCAGACAGGTAACACGTATTACCTGGGTGTTCTTTTATACACGATGATCTTTAAGAAGACCACCGGTGTAAAAGAAAAAAAGAAAACTTCTCTTAGCCCTCACTTGGGCTGTTCATCATTGTACACTGCATATTTATATGGGCATGAGATAAAGCCGCCAATGATTGCAATCTTGTATGTAGAGTATGGATACAATATAATTAACTACGATGTTTTGATACATACGGTTGTGTATATGTAGGTCTGTCCCTAGACCTGGTCAGATCGATAAAAGGAGGCGGTTATCCGAATGAAACACAGGGACTTGGAACTTATAGAGTGACTCTTGCCCCTGGGGAGTTTCGAGGCTTTATGAATATGTGAATATCTTTGTGTTTTTTTTTTTCATTTCCTATTTATAGTACATTGCAGTCAACACCATAATCTATCATACGGTTGCTCAGTCATTTCTGATTAACACCTGACTAAAACAGTCATATCTGACTAACACCTGACTAAAACACTCGGTCATATCAGACTAACACTTGACTAAAACACTCAGTCATATCAGACTAACACCTGACTAAAACACTCAGTCATATCAGACTAACACCTGACTAAAACACTCAGTCATATCAGACTAACACCTGACTAAAACACTCAGTCGTATAATAACAACAGTTTCGCTGTAGAGGCTCTGGCTAGCATCTCTACAAGTGGCAATGAGTTCAAATTTGCACAAAAAAGGATTATAGAAAATTATCTGAGCTAGGTAGAGCCAGCCTAAAACCTGCATTCGAAAAGGTACTGTTAATTAACATTCATTACGGAGATCATCATGGCCAAATGGATAAGATCGCTCGATCTTACACTTCCGGTTTATTGAACTTGAACATAGTCACTGCTCAGCTTGACTGAAATATCGACTTCTCGTCTTTGAATTATGGGCGTAAATTAAATTACATCAGATATCTAAGTGTGTTAACCTCATGGCCAAGGAAACTGCTAATAATGAAATCTAATTCACACACACACACACACACACACACACACACACACACACACACACGCACGCACACACACACACACACACACACACAAATCAGTACTGTGCACTAGAAGTAGTAGCACGCGTATTTACTAGGCCTGAGTTCAAGACACAACCATATTTATACGCGCGTAACCTGTCTCTTCTTCCATAGGGTATAGATGGATCTGATGTTCGTGTGGTTTTGTATAGTCTGATTACTATAGGGTATAGATGGATCTGATGTTCGTGTGGTTTTGTATAGTCTGATTACTATAGGGTATCGATGGATCTGGTGTTCGTGTGGTTTTGTATAGTCTGATTACTATAGGGTATAGATGGATCTGATGTCTGTGTGGTTCTGTTTACTCTGGCCTTCTATTCTCAAGAGGGAGTCTCCATTGACAAGTAGTTACGTTGCCTGCATTGCAGTACGAAGGTCGAGTGTTCAATTCTGGGCTACAACGTTTGGTTCATGAGTGTACTCGTCTCGGAGACTCCTGGGTGTCGTCGCTGGAGCTACGAAGTTCGTGCTTTGTGCGAAGCTTTCGGCAAGCTGCCATGCGGACAAAGACCGATCGATACGAGATAACACCTGATTAATGGAGTCCAATCTCTTTCCTTATAAACCTGTGTGTATGTCGCCAAGATTGGAGAGGTCACGTGAGCTTGTCGTTAGACAGTCATCTGTTATCTTCTGACGTAGGTGTGGGATGTGGATTGTAATTTAAGAGAATATTTTGTTAATTTGTCTAGGGGATTTAATTTGATTCTCTATTATTTTAGTCACTTGAGGTGATCATGGAATTCTACCATAAACACAAGAAGGAAAATACTTCACTCCTGTTCATAGCTGTATTTATGAGTAATTCTCCATTCCCACTTATCCTAAAGCTTATCTAGTGCTAGAAGACATTGATTGTTCACAACATATAAACAAACACTGGTGGACACCCCATTTACTTGATGTACAAATCAACAAATTTTGGACATACAGTTCAAGTATTAAATCAAGATCTGGAGTAACATAAACTTTTGTTATAACCACAATGCATTTTCAGAACAGGCATAAGAATGATTTGCATTTTCAAAACATATTTACCCCCTTTTTCCCAAGAAAAAAACAATGTTATTACAAACAACACAACAACCACAAATTCGGTCTACTTCCCTGGACCCACCTTACATAATTAAGGCAAATGATGATCTAAGTACATAGAACCCAACATATAAAACAGTTGTTTCTGACACCCTTTAGAATTCTCATATTTTAAAAATAATGAGTTGGTGTCAAAGTAAACTTACAAACAGCCAAAAAATGCTGGGGTTGACTGTGACGTCCCGCTCTGAAAGCAATGGCAAACTACTGAGCGTAATCTTGCCTAGTACATCAACATCAGCTGAAAAATGAGCATTTTATTGACTGCAACGTCCTGTAAGGGATACGCCAACAAATAATTTAAAAAGTCAAATTACTATACCATAACCTTCATTGAAAAAAAGCTACTGACCTGTTACATCCATGGTATAGAAAAAAACACATATAAAAGCAGTTTGTACTAATAATTAAACTAATTAATTATAGTATTCCTTTAGGCATTGCGGGTGGGTATTCTTCTCCAGTGCGAAGCAGTTAATGTCCATACTTATCCGGGACAGAAATAAATACTCACAGTCATGTTCTAATGTCCACTGAAGTTTCTGCTGAATAATTATAATCCATATTAGGAAATAAATTCACCACATATCCCCTCCATTGGGGCTGAATTAACGAATTTTCTGTTGCAAATGACTCGGTGCCTTTGTGACAATTTGGAGCCTCAGGTTGGTCATACTTCAAGAGTTCCACTTAAGCTCTGAAGAAGGTAATTCCATTTATCATCAGGTCTGATGAAAAGTTAACGTCCATTCAGCTTTTCTACTTTAACTATCCGAATTCCAAATTGGCTCACACAGAGGTTTTACCCACATAGTCACCAGTCTATAACCTATTCCACAGTTGATGGCATGTTGGCTGACATGGGACCAGCACAGAGTTTGATTCAGTATTTCCTTTCAGTGTCGACATACAATGCTGTTTGTCATTTATTGGGTTCATCTGGAAATATTTCCAGGATTTATCTGCTGCATGGAACTGAAGGATATTACTTTCAACACATAACCAGGATTGCGAGCAATCAGATGCTTCCTTTGGTTGCAGGCGTAAAGGCATTTACTCCGCTAGCTGCTTTCATATGGTCTTTTTGATGGTATTCAAGTCTGAGATCTCAAGCGGATCTTGCTCTTTTCCAGGTGTTTAAGATTTTTGAACCTTGAGGTAATCTGGTGTAGTTATGTTTCAGAGTATCTTAAGTTGTACCTTGGTTTTACTGGTTTATAGTGTTTCAGTGTCTCTTCTTCATTTGTTTGAGTTGGTGTCTTGAACCTTATGTTGACTTTTGCGACTGTGTGACTTTTCTTTCGAAGGAGGATACTTGGGTGTATCCTTTGAACTTGGAAGTCCAACAGACAGATGGAGGGTTCTTACTGCTGATAGTTTTATTACACGTAGTATAACTCCCATAGTTTAGTTGACCTCGACGATTGATGGTTCATCAGGCGGTACTTCCCAGAAGTAAAACAGGTTATCCTTTTTGTATCTGTGTACTAGGTATATCCTGTTGACATTCTGATAATGAAGTCCATCCTGGGTAATCTGACAGGAGTCAGAATATCAAACGCTGAGTGTCAATCATCTTCAAATGTGCCTTTCGCTGGCTATTGCAGCTAATGAGTGCAGCAGTCAACATTGGGTTATTGGTCCAGTCTAGGTTTAGGACAGGTTGCCATTTTCACTTTCTCTTGGCTGTTTACCCAGTTTCCAGTTGATAGTGAAGCATTGCAGTCCCACCAAGTCCAACCACCACTTGCTTCTCATCTATAGAAAAGGATGACAAAGAATACAATCGAGCATTAACCTACTGTGATGTGTTTACTTTTCACAACACATTTACAAACAAAAAGGGGAAAGAGATAGGAGTGGATTTCCAAGTTCCGTGTCCCTCGTTGCTTGTTGTAGAGCTTTTCTAGCTCTGATAGTGAGTGAGATATCTTTTCACTCTATGTTTCTTCTGTTGTTACTGGGACTATTAGATGAGTGAGCCATCCTTTTTATCCAACACTTTGCTAGTGCATTTGTCATACCTTGAAGAGAATAGTCCAGAAATAGGCTCTTTTGTTTCCGATTTCTCGTCTCCATTCCTTCGCTATAATCAGCATTAGGCCAAGGCTAATGACCATACTGTTCACCTTTACTTGTGTACTGACATGCACAAGGATTCTTACATAAACATCCTCCTGTCCCCAGGGGCAACATTAAAATGTATATTCCCACAGTAAAGAGTAACAATCAGGACCAGAGTAAAATTCTCATAACAGAGAAAACAAACATACATTTCTCTGATATTAATTACATGATAATCATACATAATAATTAATCATAATGATGATGCAAGGAGCCTAGGTTTTTGGATTTCCTCTGGGGTTAATCCATAAACTAAAACATACATTGTTTTCCCCCACAGCTTACAGCAGTATATAGGATAGTGACCGCTGTGATATGTTTTGCCAATTACTGCTATTATTCGGAGTGTATTTATTAGAATAACTTATGCCGCATGGTCCAGTCTTCTGAATATTGCAAGCAATTTATTCACATCAATCTTCGCTTCTGTTCCTACTACAGTGAGGTGATGCGGATTGAAGGCAAATCCTATCCGAACATTCATTTATATCATGCATTTGCTTTCTTGTTCTTTAATTTATATTCTCAAACATGGCATTTCCCTAGCAATATTTTATGAAATTATTACATGTCCCTCACTCATATTGAGTGGTTACTAATGTGTTAACAAAAGGATTGTACTAACATTTAGCACTATAGTTCTAAGTTACAGATTAGAATGTGGCAAAGTATTTTATCCCGTGACTAAGAGTCAGGAATATGCGTAATCATTTGTATGTCTCTGCATGGATACAAATTCGTTTGAAAATGTTCTTTAGAGTTCAATCTCTATAGTACATAGATTATTTGCAGATTTCTAAGCATAAATAGTGAGATAAAGTTCACAATGCATAGAACTTTTAACATAGGAATATGAAATTGACAGACACGAGTTCTCTACTATGAAGTATGAATCCGGAGTCTGCTCCAACATTGAGAAAATCTCTAGAATGTGTTTCTGACATGAGTTTGATGCTCTACAGTACCCATAATATTTATAGGTTATAAGCATTGCTGATGAGATATAGGTTCACAATGCCTATAAAAGG
Source organism: Cepaea hortensis (assembly GCA_963921405.1). Taxonomy (NCBI): domain Eukaryota; kingdom Metazoa; phylum Mollusca; class Gastropoda; order Stylommatophora; family Helicidae; genus Cepaea; species Cepaea hortensis. The sequence continues at coordinate 86,661,623 of OY992888.1, forward strand.
TTTTAACATAGGAATATGAAATTGACAAGCATAGGAAAAATTACAGCGTGGCCTGGAATGGTGCTTAGTGGTAAAAATGAATCATACTCCAGTTTACAAGAATTATTGATTTATAATTCTAATTCTTAATTAAACACAATGGTATATGTAATACAAAAATACGTATTAATAATGTAGGTTTTAACATACCAATGGCTGCAGAGAATGATGGTTTTTAAGGCAAAAATGCCTTTCCCCACACGGGGAAACTTTAACGTGTCCGCTCTTTGTGTCACACTGACCAAAAATGGCTACAAAGAGCCTTTGTTTTACAATCAGTCCCGGTCTTGCCAGGTGCGTGAAAGTACACTAAGGCCAAATTTTAACCTACTGCCAAATAAATTAGGCTCTGTTTTATTTTCTACTCTTACACTAAGTAAGATACTTAAACAGTAATTATTAGGGATTTGTATTTTTAAGGGCGTCAATAGACGGATGTTAGTAGATACGTTTTTGTATGCCACAATAGGGATGCCATGTTATTGTGTTTAATCGACGCTCACAGATCACCGGCTGGAGGAAGCATGTTCCCATGGTTTAGTTCATCTGGATTCTAGGCATTGATTGGTTGGGTGATTGTTGGTTGGTTAGTTGGTTCGTAGCTTGATTTACGTGCTCCGCCAGCATAGTGGTCAATATCAAGTTGTCAGTTCCGTCTCTGAGTGGACACATCCTGATAACATGGGCCAATGGGAATTGTGTAGATACATATGCGTATGTGAGTGTGTTTGTGCACGGGTGTGCGTGTATATATAAGCTGGTAAAGATGAAGTTAATGGTCAATAAGTCTGTAATTATGATTCAAAACGACCCCGAATTCACGTAATCTGGGATACCCGATGTATACAATTGCCTGAGTAGTGATCCCGTGGATACCAGTCACTGTACTGTCTACACACGCTGCTGCACACACAAACACACACAAACACACACAAACACACACAAACACAAACACACACAAACACACGTTATGCACCATGCATGCACAACTACACCCCCCCCCCCCATCTCGTCAGAGATAATACAACTATTCTCTGATTTCGCAAACCAGATCCCATTTATAAATTAAACATCATATAATACATGGTGCGGGCTTTGGTCATTGAGAGAGTCATTACAGTAGGACATCTCCAACACCGGCCATGTTCACGTCTGTGTGCACTCTTTCCTGACAGGTTGAAGATTATGGTCATATCATGTTCATTCTGTTCACACTAAGCCTTTACAGATAATAAAACAATTATAGGCGTATGTGTTGCACACTTTTATAAACATAACATATAATATGAAGATATTCACATATGCATTTCTCTTTCAATATTGTATTTATTTTTTCAATGTTCAAAGTTCTCTAGGGGGTAAGAGTCGCCCCTTGAAGTTCCATGTCTCTGTTTCATTGTGATGACCATCTCAGCTTATCACTCTGACCAGTTCCAGTGCAGATGTTTGTTTAGTTGTTTTTTTTAGTCGTTGGATCAACATCACGGCACACGGTTTAACACATAAGTGCTCCGTTTTTCCTCCTAACTCAAACCTCAGTTTGGAGAAACTCAGCTCAATGCACGAACTCCGATGCATTGGCGAGGATCCTGAAATGCTTTGGGTAGATTCTTAACTCGAAATTTTGCCCGGGCAGCGCCGTTATGCTACTCTTTTTCGATTTCCAATTGCCATGGGATTTTCTACGTGTGCAACAATACACACGGGCGTCCGATCTCACTACCCAGAGACCAAGGGAAATTATTGGAAGTCCAGGTGGATTCTTTAAATAAATCCTGGTCCTCACCGGGGTCTGAACCCTGGACCTCCAACACTCGAGGCGGACACCATACCTCGAGACCACTCAGCCCCCCTTCAAGTGCAGATGTTTACACTTTGATCTGAGCCAACAGGCCAGAAGCCGACTAGCCCGCCATAAACATTGAATATGTTTAGGAATAAAGTGCAAAGCAGATAAATGTATAAAAGACCCAACATATTGCCCTCTCATTGAATACATCTAGTTTTACGGATAATGTTTACTAAATAAATTACTGATTGACAAAACTAGAACTTTGTAGTCTATATTTAACTGGTATGTAGCACTTTCATAAATCGTCATTCAAACATAATGCAAAATGTTTCTCTCAATCAAAACACATTCACATTCACTCCACTCATTACACGTTGTCTTCTCTCTTTTACGAAAGAATGGCTATTATATGTGACTTCGCATTGACGAATAGAATGAATAGAAATCAATAGCAGTCAGTTTTAGTAAGGAACCGAGTGAAGTTAGGGACAAAACTAATCATTGTGGTTGTGACAGCCATTGCATCTGGGAGCTTGTTTTGCGTATCCACCACTGAGACTTGTAAGAGGCCGAAGAAGCGGACATGACTAATAGCGCTGTTCGATGAATTCATGTTAGAATAGCTCCCAGATGCAATGGCTGTCACAACTACAATGGTTAGTTTCGTCTTGAACTTCACTCGGTTCCTTACTAAAACTGACTGCTATTGATTTCTATTCATTCTATTGTGTGGCACATGCACATGTGCCAGTCAAAAATACAATGTGTGAGACATCTAATAACCATTAATTAAATGGATATTACACTTGATATAGTATCCTGTAAATAAACTACACTTCGTTAGAAATGTTATCTCCCATGTGAGGTCACAGACTGGAAATCAAAGACAATGCAGTAATTTTAATTTATATTTAAACATTCATCTTATGCTTTGCATTTTTTTAATTACAAAATATGCTATGATATCATCAAACTAATCGTTTTCATTGCATAGTCTTAATGTATATACTCCAACCAACTTATGTCATTGTCTCCCTTGTTGGTCGATTCTATTTATGTGCCTTAGCACGACGGGTTCGCCTTCCAGAGACCCAGACAGGAAACCTCGGTAAGGTGTGGAGTTTGTTTCTGTATGGGGAAAAAGGAAAATCATAACCTGCACAGTTAGAGACAATTGCACTAGCGAGGTGGCCTTAATTCCTCAAGCTCAAGATTCCCTTGCTCTACACTGCAAGTTACGATAGGCAGTAGATATCAATGATCTCCTATTATACAGGTTTCTACTTGTTTTATTTATGAGACATTACAGTGAACGAACCACTTTTATGTTGGTCCGTGCCTATACCCGCAATACGAAAGTAAACTCTCAGAGGTGGCAGTGTCTCAGTGAAATGTTGGGTCACCAGGATGCCATATTTTGTGAGATCTCAATGTTACATGCACATCATCGGGATACAATGCTTCCAATAAACACACGGAATGAGCTGTGGGATGGACTTGAAACCATCGACCTTGTCTGTATCAACGTAATTGCAAGCCGAGTATGAGATGTTGACAGTACTATTAATCAGGCACTGGTTTTCACTCATTTCACTGCAATATGCAGATGACACATATTCCCAGACTGCTCAGTACAATGTATGATACCGGAAATATGTCTCATACATTATGTAAATCGTTATTTATTGTACTCCTTAGGACATCACGAGCATTGGAATGTCATCAACATCGAACATTTTGCATTATGTGTCGCATCACAAAGATTTTGCTGAGAATCATCTAGCAAAGAGATAGTTTAAAAAAAAAAAATAATACAGTCCGAAGTAGGGTAAGAGCAACGTTGGTTTGTAGAAGGCATGTGTATAGTAAATGCGATGTATTTGATTAGAACATTAATGAAGCGTTCTATAGAAGTAAATAAAGAATTGCATCTTTGCTTTATTTTACTTCACTGATGCTTTTGATGCAGGAAGACATATCAATATAATAAAGCTGCTTACAGATCAACACATTTATCGGAACGACAGTAGAATTGTTATTTTAGAAAAAAATAGAAAAAAAATTGAAGCAGATCATATTTGAGCGTCTATCTTTCAGAAATAAATGGCATGCTTCTTTGCGCAAACCTGCCTACTAATTCACAAACGGTATGGTTTTAGTGATATACGTAAAATTGTGTACATCATTTCCTGACTTGCTTTATTATCTGTGTACGCTTAGTGTGAATAATTTCAGCATGGTGTGACCATAATCTTCAACCAGCCAGAGAAGAATGCACACAGACGTGAACATGGCCGGTGTCTGAGATGCCCAACTGTAAAGGCTCTCTCGATTACCAAAACCAAAGAAACAAAGACGACGCAAATGAAACATTTCGGCCACGTTAAAAGATATAACGTTTTTTATGGGCTGCATTGCCACGACCACATATTGATCATGCGACCACGATCTAAGTGTAGTCATTTGCCATACGTCTGTATGTGTGTGTGAGAGTGTATATCTGTATGTCTGTGTGAGTGTAGGCACGCAATACTGTGTTGTCGATCCACGACCACATCAACATTCGATGTGTTTTACACGAGAACGAACTCCGTAGCTCCAGCGACGACCCCCAGGAGTCTTCGAGAACATTGCACTCATGAACCGAACGACGTAGCCCCAAATAGAACCCACGACCTTCGCAGCGAGAGATAGTCGATGTAACTACTTCACCACGGAGACTCACTCCTGGGAGCCAATGGAGAAAATAGTAAAAATATAAATAATACAGAAAATAGAGATAAATGAGATACTAGCGAAAATAGAGGTAATAAAGAAAATGGACATAATATAGAATTATAGATAATATAGAAAATAAAGATAATAGAGAAAATAGAGATAATAGAGACAATAGAGATAATAGAGATAATATGAAAAGATAGAAATAACATAGGAATAGTTCAGGTAAATAGGAATATTCTTAAACAAGTGAATCAGTACAATTATCTTGGAACAGTGATAACATATGATGAGAGATGCCTTGAAGAGGTTATAACAAAAATCTTCATAGCGAAAGTAGCTATTTGCAAGATGGAAAACATACTGACCGATAAAAAGATAACATTTACAACGAGAAGAGAGAGAGTTGAGGTGCTACATAGAACATGTGTTTCTGTATGGATGTGAAGCGTGGACAATGAGCAACCTGGCTGAAAAAAAGAT
>OY992888.1:86671654-86939154 GCA_963921405.1 Cepaea hortensis
AACTTCGTGTCCGTTGATCCTATGCCAGTGAGGTGTCCGTGACGACTGAAATGTCGTTAGTAAATCCTTGCTCACTTGGTATGGCACTTGGTATGGCGGCGCAATGTGAGTCTAGTATCCAATAACGGCATCATAATATAAGGTTGACATAGTGAAGGTTGAGTGCGGGAATATTGTGGGGCAGTGTCAGTGAGGAACAATGTCCTGAAAGGGTTATGTGGAGGGACAAGGTTTGGGTGTAGTGTCGTTCATTACAAAGTAGTATGTTTGTTTTCCACAGATTATAATAGTGCACCTCCGAGAAACCCTCCCCTCCCCGCAACTGTATTACAACGCAATATTCCAGCATCCCCATTTCGTATAAATATATTCAGTCAAGAGGACTTAGTAGACAGTGACAGATTAAGTTGTACTGTCCATAAAGAATGGGTGAAACCCCCCCCCCCCCCCCCTTCATCGATGGAATGCTTAGAAAAGAGACTGTATAGGACAGTCATATTATGTTTGTAGCTAAGAGCTTGGGGACAGTTGTTTATCAAACTCAGGGTTGGGTGACAGTACCTCATGGTTGAGTCACAGAATTTGGTTCAAGTAAAAGAGGATTTAGTTGGGAGACAGATCGAATCAACAACCTGTGCAAATAAAAGGGACTACTCATGTAGTTAATGAAGTTTAGTGCTTACATGTATTATGTGAGGTAATGATGTCAAACTAGTCCAGATATTGGTATTGATTTGTTTGGTGAGAAGTGGGTTGTGAAATCTGAGTTTACACAGTGTACTGTTGATGATGGATTGTTTTGTTATTATGGTATTTTAGAGATGTTAGAGTGCACCATAACTCACTAGAAAGTCAATATTAAAAGCTATAGCTAGAACTAAGGGTGTTCTTGCTGTCTTGTGAAGGTGGTTACACAGTAATGTTATTGTGATAATATATGTGACTGGTTTAGTTAAGGAGTGAGAGTTAATATGGGGAGGTCGAACGCACTTAGCCTATTAATTCAGAGAGAGCGGATATTTTTCCCTTGAAGGTTAAGGCAAATGACCTGACTCTCCGGGCAAGGAAGAGCACCATGTATCATCTATCATTCCTTATATCTCGAATCAAGGACCCTCTAAAAAAAAACCTAGACGTAAAGTCATATATAATATACAAATAACCCTACAGGTGGGTTAAGACCAGGACAGAGCAAAATGCAAAGTGTAGACTCCCAGCAGACCTCACTGGAAGATCCCACCATTGGACATTCTCCCCATCCCCAATCTCCCCAAATATCATCCCATTTCACTATTCCCCATCAACGGAGCCACCTGCCTTTTTACACCAGTTAATCTTAACAATGTGACTACCTATTGTCGCTGATATTCCTTGATTACCTAACCACAATGCAACAACACTATGATATAAATCTAAACTATATCTATCACTAAGCTATTCCACATTATTTATAGCTAGATGCAATCCACTACAACACACTAGATGATGATTCTGAACAAGATGAGAAGGACCGCCAGAACGGTTCTTAGGTTAGATCAAATATAATCATGCCTTTAATTTAATCCTGCTGTCTAAAATAACTTGTTTTGTGTACAATTCACTTGAGATTGAAACATACTAGATACATTGTTATGTATATGTCAAATAATGCCGCAGATATATAATGGAACACTAACTAGTATTGCTAACTGCTACTATTCCTGCCATACCGCCATTACAATAAAACTATTGTGCTCTGGAACATTATCGTTTCCAAGGAAAAATAATGTCGTGTACTCAAGGTAAACAATATCAATTCAAAAGTGTGTAACGACATTGTATAAATAATGTCCTGAAATTATGTCACAGTGCTAGATTAATAAAATAATGACTGAATATAATGATCAACTAATTTGCTTTATATACGAGACCATTAGTGCAATTGCTTCCCTTTGTTAAATAACCACATTGCCTTTAATTATATCCCTTTGTTTGCTGACTAAACAAAATGACCTCTCACCCCGCCTTATGCTGCACTAGCATGACCAGCCTGACCAACATTTATCTGACCTCGGCGGGTTATGTGGTCAGTATCACGTGGCTGGCCTTTACATCCCAAACATTTCCTACAGCCAATATTTGACTGGATCGATTTGTGAGTGCTTGTCAAAATTAACAATTCGTTCCAATGTGTTTAGAGAGTACATCATCTGACTTCATTCGAGACACATGGGACGCAGAGGTGTTTCCAAGGCACCAGGGCCGGGATATATACTGGCCAAGACCTGCTGACACGTCCACGTCGTGCGTCCTGGGCAACAGGTCTCTTCGGGGACCTGGCTAACATCAGTAGGATCGATGATTCTTCCGAAGTCGGAGAGTATCTGCCTGCATGGCGAGGAACCACCAGTCTGCACACCAATAAGCCAGACATGGGACAACGGATACTCACGCAAACCTCAGGTCCTGTGTGACATCACAATGATGTTGGACAACAGGATGCCTTCATCCGACATACAGGACTTTTGCGTTGGAGCTCAAGCCAACGAACACAAGCAAGCAAGCAAGCATTCGAGACACTAGTCACTATGATAGCGCGGCTCCTGTAGGAGAGATTCGGGGACAACAAAGATAGCGGTTGTGGAGGAGGAGGATCTTGGATGGGTCGGGTTGGCCTTGATATCCACCTGGTATGTTCACTAGAGGACCTAGAATATCGCCAACAAAGATGCCAGTGTCAGAAGTTGCGCACGTCTGTTTCAGTCCTGCATCCGAGTGTAAAAAGAAGGACAGCAATACCAATCGTTGAGACAAAGACTGAAAACAACAACGGCCCTTGGGACAGAATTACGGTTATTTATGACAATTCTTTCCAGTGTGAAATAACAACCTACACAGATGGGTCTATTGCCTGGCACTCGAGGAGCTCATGGATGTTCACGGCCTAGGTGGAGAAAGTCGCTGGATATGTTGCCATGACAAACCATTCAGATCATGTCGGTAAGAAAGGCAGAAGTACGACATGAGACCAGACTTTAACTGATGCATGTTTACTAAGCGACTTGACGAAGATGCTCAGGAAGATGGAGAGGGGCTGGGTCAGAAGTTGATGGTGTGTATCTCCGAGGAGGTTAAGGGTGTTTAGTATCTGTTCCATGGTTGTGCCAGGGCAGGCAAGTGTGCAGGAAAAGACACCAGCAGACAGGCTTGCTGGCTGGGCTGTTGTGTGCGGTGGACGGGCCAGGGATCACGCTGAGATCCTGAGCTCCCCCTAGAAGGAAGGAAGAGTATATAACTCAATGCATGGATGTGCTTCTCCACCTTTGACTACACTTCAGTTTAGTTTAGTTTAGTTTAGTGTAGTTTAGTGTAGTTTAGTTTAGTTTAGTGTAGTCGACAGATCAACATCACGGCACACGGGTTTAATCCATAAGTGTTCCGCTCTACTCCTAACTCAAGCCTCCTGAATCGGGAGAATCTCAGCTCAGTGCACGAACTCCGTAGCACCGGCGAGGATCATGAAAATACTTTCTGTAGATTTCGAAATGAGAACTCGAAATGTTCCCCGGACAGCGCCGTTAGGCTACTCTTTTTCGATTTCCAACAGTTGAGGAATACACACGGGCGTCCGATCTCACTACCCAGAGACCAGGGGAAATTCTGTTACTAGAAATCCACGTGAAAAATTCCCGGCTCTCGTCGGGGCCTGAACCCGGGACCACCACCACTCGAGGCTTACACTATATGGAGAGAAAATGAAAATTTGAGAACAACATTTTCCTACGTATCTGAGAATCCCAAGATGTGTATTGCTCCTGTTCAATACACATCTAGGGATTCTCAGGTAAGTAGGGACAATGTTTTCTCAAATTTTCATTTTCTCTCCATTGCTCTCATTTTTTTTTACATCTTTTTATTCTGCTCACCCTGTCGTTACGCCGTAATGTAGTCACCGTGACTATATTTTGTGTATTGTGTATGCATTTGTTTGCTGATAATGGCTAGGTGCCGCAACGTCATGTGTGTGTCGTAATTCTGTTATGTAAAGCTGCATTACTTTGTATCATTTTATATTGTTTAGATATAATGTAGAGCATAATGAATTCTACGACCGCAATAAACAAAACACATTGTTACGTATGTGAATGTCACCCGATAGTTGTAACGAGACTATGATGTCTTCTTGTTTAATAAGTGTGTGGGGAAACATTGTTTGGTAAATACAAACCTGCATCGATGAAGCAAGACACCCAAAAAGATTCTTGTTTGGTCGATGTGTGAGCACCAAGTCAGAACAAAAATAGGTTAAACAAGTATATACATCACAGAGGTTACATTATTTGTGGAATTATGTGGTGTGCCTAATCGTGCCAGGAATATAACGCCTGGTGTTTTTCGGATGATATATAATGATTAGCATATGGGGAGAAGATAGTTTAATAGAGGGTGCACTACGTAATGATTTCACATTGCACGTAACAAATTTCACACAAACCAGGTTGAACGAGCTGGATATTTAATGTTCTCTTGTTAGATCACGTGCATCGTCACAAATGCAGTTTGCATGGGGGTGGGGGTGGGGAAGGGGGTGTTATATACAAATGTTCACTGCTATAATTCGTATATAGTCAATGATTTACCTATTTAACAGTTTAACATGAAAATATAGTTTAAATATCAATGGAAAGATTTGTAAGAACGTTTCAGATGTTTAGTTTGACATCAGGTTATCCTCTCTGCCCCTCGGGTCATTCAGTCCACAAGTGCTCGGATTCCCTGTTAAGTTTTTCCCTGCACGTGCAGCAATCGATGAGAGATGTTCTGTGTTTGACTAATCTGCGTGTGTTCCCAGAATAGCGGTCCTGTATGGCTTCAACCAGTTTGGCTTGATGCTCTTGAGTCAGGTCAAGGCTGCACAGATACAGTAGTCTGTGTGCGACGCTTTCAGTAAGCCACCCTGCGGGGGAAAACAACAACAACACCAACGAGCCATATGGAATAAAACCTGGTGCAATGAAGTGGATTATCTCGACTTCCAAGACTTAGTTTTATCGCCCTGCATCTCTGACGGCATTCTTTATAGCAGCCCGGTTCAAAGATCTTCAGTGTTCCAAAGAAGCAAAGGTTTGCAAGGTTATCTGCTGTTTCAAATCTACTTGTACCCGCCTTGTCATGGCAGTCTTTAACAAACCAGGAAAACAGATCATTGTCAAACACAACTAAAATAACACTAATGATATGTGTCTGCTGCAGCCACAGGAAATAACATGTGGATAACAATAGTGATGAAGGAAATGTGCAAGACGAGTTGAGAACAAATATGTCTGACTCAACTGAGATGACAAGAGACAGAGATTGCTGTACACCTGCAATAAGAGATATTGTATTGTTACGGAATATAAATATTCGCCCTGAACTTAATACCTTTCCATACGCCCAAGCCTCGTGAAAGATGTGTATGATCACATTAGAACAGATTTGCTTGTCTGTCAAAGATTTATTAGTCTCCAATACAAGTTGATGATTAAATGGTACGTTTTCAGATATGTTCCACGTAGCTGGAGTGACAAGAATGAGATACATGTACATTTACAGTCAGAAAAGAGTGCAACAGATCAGACCTACCTTACCTGGAGATTACAACGGTTTAATATACGTAAGATAATATTAGATACATGTGCTTAATATATATATATATATATATATATATATATATATATAATTTAATTCGGGCAATATTCTGAACAAGATGAGTAGGACTACCAGCACGATTCTAGTGTTAAATCAATTAATCTCATGTGTGTAGGTTAAACATGCTGTCTAAAATAGCACATTTTCTGGACAATTCACTTGAGACTGAACGATACTAGATACAATGTCATGTATCTGTCAAAAATTGCAGATTTAATTATTGAAGCTGCTGTTACTGTGCTACTATTTCTGACTTACCTCGATTCCCAAAACACTATTATGATCTGGAACATTATCTTCGAACACACATTATATTTCATGTAATCAATCACAATAATGTCAATTCAAAATTGTGTAAGAAATTGTATAAGGAATCTGTATAAATTTTGATATCATGCTTGGATAATACAATAATGATTGAATACAATAAACAATTAATTAGCTTTATATACGTGTCCATTAATGCAATTGTCTCCCTTTGTTGAATTCTACACAGCCTTATTTATATCCCTTTGTCTGCTGAATAAATAAAAGAACATCTCAGCGCAATTTATGTTGCAATAAGCACGGGCAGCTTGACCAATATTTATCGGACATCGGTGGGTTATGTGGTCAGTATCACGTGGCTCGCCTTTACTTTCCCAAACATTTCCTACAGCCAATATCAGTGACCCCTGTTCATATTTAACAATTCACGGCAATGTGGTTTTGAGAGTACGCCACCTGACTGCAGGCGAGACGCTAGTCACTATGATACCATGGCTGTTGTAGGAAAGATTCGGGAACAAACAAGATTGTGGGTGTAGATTAGGTGGATCTTGGATGGGTCAGGCTGGCGATGTTATCCACCTGGTGTGTTCACTAGAGCACCTAGAATATCGTTAACAATGGATTCCAGTGCCAGAAGGGAGTCGTTCGGCTGGATAGAGAATGAAATCGACAACAACTGTTGGGACAGAGAATGTTAACAAAAATAATCGTTGGGACAGAAGTGAAATACTAACCCATACACATGGGTCTATTGTAGGGCACACGAGCAGCTCGTGGATATTCAAGGGCTAGGCTGGATATTTTGCCATGAAAAGGATGGTTCCAATCATTCGGATCAGGGTAGTAAGAAAGCCAAAAGAGTGGCAGGAGACACAATCTTTCACTTATACATGTTTTCTAGAAGGCTCCATGACTGTGCTAAGTAAAATGGAGAAGGGCTGGGACAGAAGGTAATGGTGTGAATCTGTGAGGAGGTCAATACTAACTAATATCTCTTCCATGGTTGTGCCAGGGCAGGCAAGTATATAGGAAACGACACGAGCAGATACGATTACGGACTGTCCTGCTGTGAGTGGTGGAAGAGCTAGGCATCAAGCTGACATCCTGAAAGCCTTCCAGAAGGTCGGATGAGTACATGACTCAATGGATGGATGTGAGTCTGCATCTGTGACTAGACTTCAAGAACACCAGTTCAAACGGGGTCAAGCTAGACTATGAAAAAACATTATCATACACACAGAAAGAAAGACTTAACCATAACAGAAGTGTGGTTTAATGTTCATTTTGTAAGGTCTATAGCCATGTTTATAAAGATAGTGTGGATACATGAACATTTCTACACACACATGTAATCGCCATGACCAGCAGTGATTCCAGTAGCGAGTCACAAGGAGAACCAATGGGTAATTCAGGCGAGGTAATTGGTATCTTTATCTCGACCACACTTTGTAAATCTGCTGTTATTATGCGTGGGTAACATTACATGCACTGGGGAGAAACGCCCGCCGACGTGATACTAACCACGTGACCTACCTAGTGCCACATGATCTATACCAGTGTTTCCCAACGTGGGGCCCACGCCCCACAGGGGGGCAATTTGACTGTTAAGGGGGGCAATTCGAAAATGGAAGAAATCGGCTGAATATAACAAAACGGGGAGACTTGAGACTGAAGTTAACTAAATTGGAACCTGACATAAGATCTCTTTGCAGCAAGCATCAAGCGCAAGAATCTCACTAAATTTAAATAATAAATAATTACTAATAATTAAAATAATATAGAAAAATCTTTCATTAAAATTATTTTGTACTTGAATTTCAGTTCTCAATTATATGTTTTGAAAATTTACTTACTGTGTTTGCTCAATAATTACCTAGTGATTTCTTCCTAAAACCTATCATTCAAGTTTCTTTGTGAACATTTCAATTTTTGAATATTAAAAATAATGTATATGTTGAGGGGGGGGGGGCGTGGGGCGGGGGAGGGGGGCAATATGAATTTTAGAAAGGCTTAAGTGGGGCATGGCACAGAAAAGGTTGGGAAACACTGATCTATACACATGCGTGTATAGCACTATAGTCCGTTTACATTTGTTTCGTTACATAACAATCTACATCTCAGTAACCAGCTGAGGGAAAACGATGAGATTTAGCATATAACATTATCATTACGTCCACCTAACAATAATATATATTGTTCTGGAAATTGTACATCAGATTCCGATGTTTGTTTATATGCGGTATATAATTTACGGGTCAGAGATGAAGTGCAGATTATGAAATGTATTACATCTTCACACGGAAACTTCAGCGTTCAACAATGAAAACTTTCTTGTGCTGCACAAGAAAGATGTTTGACAGGAAACTCAAGTAGTGGAACAGGAGTGTTCTGAGGCGTAGTCAAAAACTCTACCTACAGTTGGTGCTTTCGTGAGACGTTATTATTTTATCTAACTATTTATCGCTAGCATCTGAATGTGTGAATATAGTTGAATGGGACTGAGTGTGCAAATTTTTACACTTTAAAGCATCGCTATGAATGTGTACACATATTTTTGTCACTAAGCTGATCGCAGAAAACTGTTTCATAATATTAACAATCCAGAGAAAACAACAGTGCATGTATTCTGTTTGGGTAAACTGTCATTTCGTCGATGGGTGAAAGAAAAAGTCGCTTAAAAGTCGACAGGGTCGACTTCATCGCACCGGGTTTTATCCCATATGGCTCGGTCTCTTTCCCCAGCGCGGAAAGCGTCGCACAAAGCACGAACTCCGTAGCTTTTTGCGACGACCCGCAGGAGTCCCTGAAACATTTAACTCGTAAACCGAAGGGTGCGGCCCGGAATCGAACCCACAACCTTCGGAGCAAGAGTTAAACGGCTTGACCATTTCTCCACAGAGACTCCCAGTGGTGAAAGAATCTTGTATGAAACCACCACCCAATAAGCACTCTGTAGACAGCTTTAACAAGGATGTCATGTTAGTTAATTAGTTAGTTAGTTAGTTAGTTAGTTAGTTAGTTAGTTAGTTAGTTAGTCGCAGTTCCAATTTCACAGCAACGGGTTGTTCCAATTATGCTCCGTTCCTGTGCCAGTGAATATCATACAAAATGCTCCCCACTGCCCAATGTGAAAAGTGGAAAAGACAGGAGTCTCGACAAACAACAGCCCGCACAGATACACTGTGCATAATGCCGCCGCCAGAATGTCAACACAATAGTCCCCCCACGAAACACCCAGTTAAACTCTGATGGAGTTGGCAGTCATTTTCCCATCTGTATGTTTCCTAGATGTTCACCCATACAGTCCACGAAAATACAGTTCATCGTCGATAGCAGTGGCAGTCAACCAGAAGCCCAGCAGCCACGCATTTCTGCATAAGGCAAAAACCGGTCAACTCTGGGATATAGCCATCCGCCATCGCTCCGAACATGCAGTCACGTTCCAAAAACTCTTGGGCAGATTCAATAGCATTTCACACGAAACTCACAGCTCACAGTGTCGTGCCACGCACTCACTCAGTAGCAGGGCGACGGAACCATCAAGCCTCCTTAGTCGCCTCTTACGACATGCGTGGTAGGCTACAGTGTTACTATTCTTTGCTTCCCTTATGGGCCCCGGCAACACACGGGAGTCATATGGTGAGCTATTATAAAAATGATGGATACCAAAGAAACGGTGACTGTAAGAAAACTTAAGGTTTGGTTGAGAAAGAACAATGGCATAGAGCTATCCAAAACAACTTTGTGAAACATTATAAGGACATTCGGCTTCACGTTTAGAAAATAAAAGTAAGGTAAATATATGATTTGCTTGCAACCGGAGTTAGGAGATATGAGAAACAAATACCTTCGTGAAATAATTGAAATGCGCAATGACAATTATAACATGATCAAGGTGTACCACACAAGTCAACATAAATGACAATCAGTGGATGGAAAGATAAAACAATTTGTGACCAATATTAAAGTACATCTTTTGGTCATAGCCCATGCTGGTGGTACGAATAATGTCTTACAACGGAATGCTGGACTCGTGTTCGTATCAAAGCATGCAGACAGTAGGGATCATCATAATGAGATGAATGATAATGTATTTAGTGATTGGCTCGATTATACAGTGCTTCCATTCCTAAATAGACCGTCCTATCTAATTATGGTCAATGCGTAATATCACAATGTTTGTGCCCAAGAATACAAAATACCTACGGCATCGAGCACACAGTAAGCAATAAAGATATTTCTCCCAAGTGAAAACAAACCATGTCCAGAAACGTATTTCACGATAGAATTGTTGTCCCTTGTAAAACAGACGCAAAGAAGCAAGAAATATCAAATCGATAATTTGATAGAAGATCATGGCCATAGGTGCTGGAGACTTCCGCCATTTTTCATTCAAACCCTATAGAACTTGTGTGGGCTAAAATTACAGGACAGGTGGCAGCTGACAATACTACATTCAAATTGACTGACGTCAAGATACTAACCCAGTCCGCGCCATTAAATATTGATAAAAGTTACTGGATGAAAGTGTGAGGACCAAGTGTTAAAAGAGGAGGATAACTATTTTAGAAGGGACAGATTGAAATTTTAGTGTCAGGTCTTAGTCAGATATGACTGAGCTACCGTATAACAGTAGACGGTACTACCTGCTTTCTGTTAGCGCCGAACGTTGAGCGGCGCTTACCAATCCCGACACCCCAAATTGTGCCAACGGCTTCGGGCGGAAGAGCGCAATTGGGAGGGTACGAGCCTTAGCCTGGTGCGAGGAAATGCAAGCTAAAGAGAAAATGTCATAACAGGGCAGACCAGGCCCTAAGCCTTGGTTGGCAGCTGGTCTAGGATCAAAGCTCCAACAGGAGGACATTTAGAGCATTGCTTTGCTGATCCGGCAGCTTCTGCAGCCTTGTCTTGTTCCAGATGTAGGGGTGTTACCTTTCCTCTGGGGTGAACTAGGCAGGCCGAGAGAGGGATCATGCTGCATGGGCAACACATGATCTCTATATTTTAGCCCAGGCTTTGTGCTATGGAGAGGCAATAACTCCATACCTGGTCTTAACTGGTCTCGGAATCAAAGCGAGAGGCAACTGTTACTGGTTATAAGTCCCTGTCAACTGACGTAGACATGGGCCGCCCCGCGTTGCCTCTGACGATGGGAGACACCTACAGGTGTCACTCATCAGCTACCGCCCGCCTCAAGCTGGGCAGCCCCCGGCCAATTGGGTGCTGATCCGCCACAGTCTGCCTGCTTCAATGGGTGCTTGGGGTTAGGACAAAATCTGAATCGCAGGCTGTAAAACCAATGCACCAGATACAAATAAAAATAGACACCTCAAGCTGCGGCTTGCATCCTGGAACGTGAGAAGCATGTGTCCAGGATTTTCCACTGACTTGACCAATATTGATGATGTGAGAAAAACGGCTGTGATTGATGCCAAACTCAATCGTCTTAACATTGATATTGCTGGCCTGCAGGAGACTCGCCTCGCTGAGGAAGGGTCACTCAGGGAAAACAATTACACCTTATTTTAGAAGGGTAGAGGGCAGGCAGAAAAAAGGCAACACGGTGTGGGCTTTGCAGTGAAGAATTCGCTACTGGGAATGATTGAAATTCCAGCAGGAGGAAATGAAAGACTATTATCCCTGCGCTTGGCAACCTCTTGTGGGTTTGCCACCATTATTACTGCATATGCACCGACACTCGATTCCTCTGATGATGTGAAGGATTCGTTCTATGAGGAGACTCCGTGATCAAGGCAGTTCCAAAATCTGACTACATTTATATGCTCGGTGATTTCAATGCTCGTGTGGGCAAAGACTCGAGTTCATGGCCAGTGTGCCTTGGAAAATACAACATCGGTCGCATGAATGAAAATGGGCAAAGGCTGCTGGAGCATTGCACCAGTAATGACCTATGTATTACAAACTCATTTTTTAAAACAAAAGAGATGCATAAGGTCACATGGAAACATCCAAGATCCGGCCATTGGCACCAGCTGGACTTCATCATCACACGGAGACAACATCTGAACCATATACCATTGACTCGAAGTTACCACAGTGCTGACTGTGATACGGATCATTCTTTGGTTGTTCCAAGGGTTAGACTGAGACCAAAGAGAATCTACACAGCTAAACACAAATCTAGCCCCAAGATTAATATTATTAACATTTACGATCCTGAAAAGTGCTTTCAGTTTCAACAGCAACTTGAAGACGCTTTCACTGATACACCAGAAAATTGTACAGTAAATGAAAAGTGGGGTCAAATTAAGGAAACTCTTGATAAAACTGCCGTAGGGGTTTACGGCACTGTGGATCATAAGATGCAGGACTGGTTTGCGGCAAACAGCGAGACTCTGCAGCCCTTGATTGATAAGAAGAAGAAAGCTCTCTTAAGAAACAAGGAAAGACCCACACATAACACTGAGTGAACTGAGGCAAGCTAGGAAGGATGTGCAAAAGGCTGCCAGGCAGTGTGCAAATGATTATTGGATCAAGTTATGTGAGTCCATTCAAATCGCAAGTGATAAGGGAAACATAAGAAGCATGTATGAAGGAATAAAGAAAGCCTGTGGTCCAGTGATAAAAAAAAGTGCACCATTAAAAACCTTGACTGAAGAAATCATCACTGACAAGAAACAGCAGATGGACAGATGGGTAGAGCACTATTTGGAGTTTTACTCAAGTGAGACCAAACTAGCGAATGATGCCCTCAACGCCATAGAGTCTCTACCAACTCTTGACCACCTGGCCACACTTCCCACCATAACAGAAGTTAAGTGTGTTATAAATGAACTTGCATCTGGCAAGGGTCCAGGTAAGGATGGGATTCCAATAGAGGTTATAAGGAGTGGGCAAGACACACTCACTCTACAGATCCACCAGCTAATAGAGCTATGCTGGCGAGAAGGACAAGTCCCACAGAATTTCAAAGATTCAAGCATCATAACACTGTACAAGAACAAGGGCGATCGGAGCGACTGCAACAACTATAGGGGTATCTCACTTCTGTGTATTGTTGGAAAAGTATTTGCCAGAATTGTTCTGCGCAGACTTCAAGTCCTAGGAGATCAAGTCTACCCCGAATCACAGTGTGGCTTTCGACAGAACCGGTCGACCATTGATATGATATTCTCATTGCGACAAATGCAAGAAAAACGCCTTGAACAGAATCAACCACTGTTTATTGCCTTCATCGACCTCACAAAGGCATTTGATTTGGCTGCCCACCAACTTTTCTGTCCATTGTGGAATCGTTCCACACAGGCATGAAGGATATAATCAAGTTTGATGTGAAACTTCTGAAGAATTTGAAATCAAGAGTGGAGTTAAGCAAGGTTGTGTACTAGCTCCCACCCTCTTTGGAATATACTTTTCACTTCTACTGAAATATGCCTTTCGTGATCAGGATGGTGGTATATATATTCTTCTTCTTCTTCAGCGTTCCGAGCCATTGAGGTTCTTTGCTGCAAATACAATCTGTCTCCATTCGTCTCTCTGGTGGACCTTCTCTTGCCAGTCGTTGATTCCAAGTGCTTGTAGGTCTGTACATGTATTATCTCTCCACCGCCTTCTTGGTCTACGGTCATTTATTTCCTGAGTGTAAGCGAGTTTTGTTTCCCTATTATCTTCCATTCTTTCTATATGCCCCAGCAATTGTAGTCTATTAGCCTTCATGATACCAGTGATTAGCGGGGACTTAAACAAATCATAAATGTCTTTGTTACTTCTTCTTTTCCACTCTCCACTTTGTGTATCCCTAATGGGTCCAAAGATGCGTCTTAAAATTTTGTTCTCAAAGGTTTGTAACAAGGCTTCGTCGCCTTTTGTTGTACTCCAGGTTTCAGAGCCATACAGCACAACTGGTCTGATCAGTGTTTTGTATATTGTGATTTTGGTGTTACGAGATAGCGCCTTTGATTTTAGTAGATGTTGTAGTGCATAGTATATCTTATTTCCAGAGTTGATTCTAGTTTGTATTTCTTCCCTTATGATGTTGGAGCAGTTGAAGATTGTACCCAGGTATTTGTATGTTTCCGTTCTTTTAATGGTCATATTATCTATTTGTATGTGGCCTGAGTTTTTAGCCATTCCGTCTCTTAAAATTACCATATATTCTGTCTTATCTTGGTTGATAACCAGCCCCATATGTTGGGCTTTTTCCTTTAAGTGAGTCAATATTTCCAATGTCTTTTGTTCACTTTGCCCTATAATATCTATATCATCTGCATAACCAAGCAGCTTGGATGTTCCTCCAATATCACATTCCTCCTTTACCTTCCTTACAACTTTCTCTAGAGCCAGATTGAAGAGTAGCGGCGATAGTGCATCACCCTGTTTCAATCCAGATGTTATTTGGAAGGGGTCTGATTTCCTGCCTTTATATGTTACTATATTATAAGTATCTTCCATGCATAGTCTGGTTATGTTGATTAACTTCCTTGGTATTCCAAATTCCTGCATAGCATTCCATAGACTATTCCTATGGACACTATCATAAGCCTTTTTAAAATCCACAAAAATGTTATGGAGATCTCTTTTATATTCCCAATGTTTCTCGGCTATTTGTCGTAAGATAAATATCTGATCTATTGTTGATCTGTTTTGTCTAAACCCCGCCTGGTAGTCACCTAATATGTCTTCTGAATATGGTTTTAGTCTATTTAGTAATACTGCGGATAGTATCTTATAGCTTGTGGGCAGTAGTGATATTCCTCTATAATTTCCACATTGGAACTTGTCTCCTTTCTTAAAGATAGGTATCAATAATGACTCTTTCCAGTCATGGGGTAATTCTTCTGTCCTCCAGATTTTTATTATTAGTTCGTATAGCTTTAGATGTAATGCATGGCCGCCTGCATTTATAAATTCAGCAGCAATTCCATCAGTCCCAGTTGCCTTATTGTTTTTAAGTCGTGTGATTACATATAGGATTTCTTCAAATGTAGGTTCTTCAATTTGTGGTTCGCATGTTAGAACCTCTTCCTGTGGGAAAATGTTACTTGGAGCTTCACAATTTAGTAAATTAATAAAATATTCTTTCCATGTGTTGCACATTTCCTCATTGGTATTTATCATATTCCCATTTTTGTCTTTTAAACCATATGTGTTTTGTTGGTGCCCTCGTTTCATTGACTTCAGTTCTGTAAAAAAAATTCTGGATTCATTTTTCTGGTGATTAGTTTCCATATCTTTGATTATACTACTCATATATTCTCGCTTCTGCTGTCTGGCTATTTTTGTAGCCTCTTTGCATTCATTTCTATAATGCTCTTCCTTTTGGATGTTATTGATGTCATTTAACCATACATGTCTGGCATTCTTCTTCCTAATAACTGCTTCTTCACATTTTTGATTGAACCATCTGTTCTTTCTATGCGTGATTAACACACCGAGACATTCTTCTGCGGTAGATTGAATTGTATTCTTGATGTTCAACCAAGTTTGGTCAACGCTTTCCTCCAAAGGGTTTTGCAAAGTTTCAAGTTTACATTTTATTTCATCTGTAAATTTCTCTTTGACTGTAATGTCTTGTAGTTTTTCTCTGTTATATGTTGGGTGTAATCTTTGTAATTTAGAATAGAAAGCTCTCTTAAGTTTTATTTTAAATTTTGCTCCAACGAGGAAGTGGTCACTGTGGCACTCAGCTCCTCTATAACTTCTGACTTGATGTATGTTTGATGCATTTCTGTTGTTAATTAAAATGTGATCTATTTGATTATAGGTTCTCTTGTCACATGATTTCCAAGTTTGTTTGTGTATATCCTTTCTTTGTAGTCTGGTACTGCTAATCTGCAGTCCTTTGGCTTCTGCCAGGTTGATGACTCTCCATCCATTATCATTTGAAGTTGTATGTAGGCTTTCCATACCGGCCACTTTTTTTTATTAGTTTGCTCTCTACCTATTTTTGCATTGAAGTCTCCCAGCACAATCAGGATGACCTGTTTGGGGGTTTCTTCTATGACATCTTCCAGATCATTATAAAAGTCTTCTTTAATATCATCTTCTTTCTCTTCAGTAGGTGCATGTACATTAATCATCGTTATATTTTTCCATTTACCTTTTATTCGTAATTTACTAATCCTGTCATTAAAAGCTTTAAAGTTTAAAACGTACCCCCATAACTCTTTTTTGATGACAAATCCTGTTCCTAATTCATGTTTATTTTGGGTGTTTCCTCCATATATTATAATCATTCCATTTTGCTCTAAAGTACCCTCTCCTGGCCACCTTATTTCTTGAATTGCTGTTATATCCATTTGATATTCAACCAGCTCCCGGGTTAGTTCTTCGGCCGCTACAGCTCGATATAGTGTCCGTACATTCCATGTTCCAAATCTCAAAAGTCCTTTAACGTTCCAAGGTCGTTGTCCAGATAAGTCAGTCCGATATCGAGGCTCATGTATTTGTTTCGTAACAAAGAAAGGTTTTTACAAAGGTGGGGATGTTAACCCCACGCTTCAACCCCCAACCTGGAGGACCAGGGTGTTTCTCTTTGTCTGTTCTCTACCCTTTGACCTGTCCGGCTTGGGAGGCCCTGCTGGTAGCTACGCTACCGCCGTCATAGCTCTCAGGGTCATTGAGAAACTCAAGCTCCCCCACCACGACAAGGTGGAAACACCATCGGGGGAGGGTGGTATATATATATAAATATATATATATATATATATATATATATATATATATATATATATATATATATATATATATATATATATATATATATGTGTGTGTGTGTGTGTGTTATAGGAGGTAGAATAACCAAGGACAGGAAGATGTAATTTCCTATACTTAAGTGCTCAAAGACAAAGAAGCGCAACACTGACTTTTAATGGGCCAGAGAAGAAAAGGACAATAAGGAGAAATAGAGAAAGAGCACTATGTATATCCTCCTCTGTTAACAAGAAAAGGGGTAGAATTTAGACAGAAGATTCCAAGAGTTCTTAGGGCGGGGGATGTACTGTTGTACACCCCAGACAGAAGATTACACTGCTGGGCTGTAACAGGATCAATGAGTTTACACAACAAACTACAGACTAAACAAAACAAATTAAGAACAACAAAATTAGGTTTTTATTGACAGAACTGCATGGTTTAGTGACAAACAGGCATCCTGGCATGTCACATAACTGACATATACAGAAATGGGAACCTATGTTCCCACAGTAATCACTGCTGCCTAACATCGCTATGCACATGACTAGGTACCTATCTCCACAACCCAACAAGGACATGGCAACAACAGAGCCTTAACGTAAACAACAATGGTAACAGCAGGTATGGACTCTCTATTGTAATCATCTCAGGACTCATGGACAGTTGGTACATACAGAAATGGGAATCTGAAATCCCACAGAGATAACTGCTGCCTAGTACTAACTACAGGGGCGGTCTCTAAATGACAGTGAGACCTCAATCATGTTCAGTTGAGTCGAAGGGCACCCTCGATACCCACACAAGACACCCGCATCACATAAGTCGACTGAAACCAGATACAGCGAAAAACCATAACATAACAAGTAACAAAACTATAACCCTAACAGCAGAGATATAGTGGCATAAACAGGCATAAACAGGTATACGAAGGGGTATACAAAAGGGGATGTGAGTGGCCTACGACATTAACCAGAGCCGGGGCTCAAGTTTGCTCTACAACCCACAAACATGGCCAGGGGTCACTACCTGCAATGCATGACAAGGTACAACATCTAATTAATAATCATCAAAGAATCAATATTTGCATCAACACATGGACTTCACAGTACAACAACTACAGCAACGGTGTATGCAAACAGTGTCCTTGTGGCACAAACATAGACATGGACTGTGTAAGTTCACACCAACCACATGATACTTCAACTGGACAACAATGACATGGATAGGTTATAGGATATACTCCACATAAAATATAAACAGAGCACACACGCTCTACAGCATCCTTCGGAGTGATTGGGCCCACAATTAATGCAACAGCCACCACCATATCATGGGACAATCTTAATGTGAGGGCGGATCATCCCTCGTCACAATGCTCGCAGCCTTTCCTGGCCTCTCATCTAACTCAATATTTACTTCTTGAACACTCTCAGTTCAGGGGGGTCATTACCTACAGATCTCTGACACAACACAGCTTCTCATCACCAACACCACAGGCGGAGAATACCACTCATAAATGCCAATGTTACACAGCAACACTCATCAACTAGTCAAAATCAACACCGAACACAACTCAGTTACACCGGTGTACCACGACTCTAACAGGACAACACCATTTGAACATGTACATACAGGACATAAATACAGCCCACTGCACCAACAGCAATCAAGCAGACATAGGATATGCAACTCAACATGACATCACCAACTAGATGTGTCATTGTACTGATGACAACTAGACAACATCACTATACCAGAAGTACAGTTCTACACATAACACCAGCAACAATCAGGACACAGGCTATAACATAAGTCACCGCCAACAACTCAGACATATAACACCACATAAAACCATCACAATCACCACCCCAGTCATTTTAGCCGACATCACTACATGGTCACCCTCACCATGACAAAGCTCACTCAATAATACCCCAGATTCATTATGGGTGCCCTATTCAGCAACTCTTGCAAGACTATTCTCAAAACTTTTCTTCCTAAGTTCACATGTGTCCAACCTGAGCAACACAGATCATTATCCCCATGAACACTATTATAATCATAAACCACCCTATCATGTGTAGTGTTCAACCTGGCACCTTCATCACTACACCCAGTCATGAATAATTATTACCATAGCTCCATTTATCTAGAAGAACATAACATACATTGTCATCAAGCACCATATATCTATTACTTTCACCGTGCCACTCTACACCTTCGTACGTCAGCAATCACTATATTTTTGGCGTTCTTGAGTCATGATAAGTCATCTGGCTTCAAACAATATAACATAATGGAGGCGTCTCTCATGCCCTGGCACCCTTTACTTTCCATTACATGTGAGATATCTCAATACCTCAGTACATTATAATACAAAGACACCGGCCTTCCCCTTTCTTGTGGGAAGTTAAATCATAAACACATCTGTACCATGTTTCCAGCTCAACTTCATGTTCCTCATTATAGACCAGACTGGTATAGCCACCCAATGATGTACTTTGCCTCCCTCTTACTGACTGTACAGTCCACCTGGAACAGCCCTGGTTACCCCAGGCCATTCAATCTACTGTTATCTTCAACCTCACCATGCTACTATAATAATGGCATTATATCATATATATCCTGCACACCTAATCTGGCCACCTTCATACAGGAATACCACCCAAATAGAATTAATCATAACCTAATATTTTATGCAACAGTGCTCCATATCTGATATTATAACACCAATGTCAACCAGTGCTGTCTAATGCAAACCACCTCAGTGTATTATTCTGTGTTACTAGGCAAAATATGTACACTTGTGTCCTCTTTTCCCCATCATTGTTCCTATGATACCCCGGTTATAAACTTTGCTATCTTACACTTCATGCCCCATGACAACTACATATTAATATCTCTGCGAAGGGTGGTACGCAGCACTAAATCACATTCTTCCCCTCAGTAAAGCCACACTTCATTCGCAGTTGTCATGATTACATTATGATTGCTCATACGCACCCCACGTATTAAAGGTGCATTATTTCCTACGCCTAGTAGCTATCAATCTGCATGGCGTCCCTACAATTCAACACATTATTTCCTTCACTTCTATTTATTACCTACATGTCCTAACTACATAGCTTAACCATTAACCCATCATTGCCACATATAACATGTAAGTACTCTTCTCTGCTTTACACATGTTATAAATATTACACCTATATTATGGTTATTTTCCCCTACTCATAAGCATTCAATTTTATGCATGGCTCCAGTCTCTTCCTCTACTCTGGACTATGATACTACATATTTTTAATACTGTATTGAATCGTGGCTATATCAAATTCTATAGAACTACCAAACACAGTACAGTATCGATATTTGATTACTTCCAATCCGTACTGCACTGTCTGCTACCTTAAATCTAAAAACCTACAAATATACACACCGTCGTATGAGAACATCCTTTGTCCTGGATCTTCAACAACTACCCCTGGTATTAATTTTCTTACTACATCCCTGCCAATCTGCAGAGTAGCACTTTTACAGTTACTAATTGAGGCGAACCCATGTTGTTGTCATTCTGCCGATCATCGCCATGTACTTGTGAAAATAAATACTAATTTTTGTCACTCAGGGACCGAAGAGCTCCTCAAACTATAAACCGAACTAAACCAAATTCTACCTCAACTCTGTGGATGTTAAGTTTGGAGCTTTCAGTTGGAAACTAGCAAAGGCACCACTATCCTATCTTTAATTAAGCTATCTAAACAAATTTAACTCACCAAGAGTGGGCTTACAAATTGCCAGTCATTTTGATGGATTTCCTCGGTCCTCGTGTGTGGGCCACACAAGCCAGTCATGGTTAAATCTAGAGTCATTTGTGACTCCCTGCTCTGGTCCAGTGACTGGGGAGGGCTGGTTAAAGCCTCCCTATTTGATCATCTCTACATAATCGCTCCTTCGGCCACGGTTGTCTGGTTTGGAGAGACCGGGAAACTGACACGCGCCTCTATTTATCCTCACTTCCAGAGCGGCTTCCCATCATACCCCAGGGCACTGCAAGGGATGCTGGTACTGGTAACATTATCATCATCATGTATCGCGCCAGACGATTACACACACACACACACACACACACACACATATATATATATATATATATATATATATATATATATATATATATATATATATATATATATATATATATATATATATATTCACTCACGCTCAGATGGCGGCCTTTACAATGCTCAAAGATTGAAGGCCAAGACCAAAATTAGAAGGGTACTGATCAGAGAGTTGCTTTTTGCAGATGATGCTGCAGTTACAACCCACCCTGAGGCTGAATTGCAATGTCTACTATCTGCATTCTCCAATTTTTGTTCTGAATTTGGTTTAACAATAAGCAAAAAGAAGACACAGATTATGTCACAAGGTGCACATGGGGTGCCATCAATGTTTATTGACGACGCCGAACTAGAGATGGTAGACCATTTTACATATCTAGGATCAGTGGTAAATAGCAAATTATCCCTAGATCAGGAAATCAACATCCGGATTGGTAAGGCAGCAATAAAAATGAACAGGTTAAGAAAAAGAGTCTGGGAGAACAGGAAGCTTACTGCAAAAACAAAAGTCCTTGTCTATCAAGCCTGTGTCCTTAGTACTCTTCTTTATGGAAGTGAAAACTGGACAACTTACTCACACCAAGAGAAACATTTAAACAGCTTTCATATGCGGTGTCTGCGAAGAATTCTTGGTATTAAGTGGCAAGACAAAATCACAAATACTGAAGTATTGGAAAGATCAGGTTGTGTGACAGTTTATTCCATGCTCAGTCTTCGTATACTTAGATGGATAGGACATCTTAGGAGGATGGATGGTGGTAGAATACCAAAGGACATCTTTTTTGGTGAATTACAGATGGGTAAGAGTTCTCAGGGTCGGCCTCTACTACGATACAAAGATGTGTGTAAGCGGGACATGATTGATACAGGCATTGATAATGCACATTGGGAGCAAGTCGCCGCTGAACGTGTTGCATGGAGGGCAAACATCAGAAATGGAATAAAGACAAATGAGAAAATTATTGCAAATAAGTCACACACCGAGCGTTTGAGACGTAAGATGGTGCATGATGGTGGAAATGACCACGTGTTCACATGCACCCACTGTGAAGGACATTTACAGCGTAAATTGGCCTTATCAGTCACATGCGCTGCCGCCATAGGTAAATGTTGTTATGCCTTTTTAAAGCACAAACTATCGTCTGTCAAGACGGCAAGGTGCCAATGAGATTGAAATTTATGCAACCAAGAGCAGTCATCAACTAAGTGGGATCTTCAGATTAAGGTATGGGCGTATCGCAGACATTAATTCACATGCACTGGAATATTTTTGCTCCAAACATTCAGAAACATTGCAGGCCCTAAACTTTACAGCATCGGTACAAACAATACACCTTGTCAATGGCAACAGTTTGTAGTCCACAGTGTTGAATTTTGAGTTCCGCTAGCAGGCAACGGTGACAAACTACTTGCATTGGAATAATAATTGTAAAAATAAAATCTAAACACATTGAAACAGAAGAGTAATGTTGCGGTAGAAACTGACATATTGTGGCATAACAAGAAACGTGAGAACAAACACCCCCAAGTAAATCAAGTCCAACTAACTGGTATAGGCATCAGCACACCGGAAGTTTAAGAGCCAGCGATCGTATCCATTCGACCATGCTGATCTCCGTAACGCATGTTAATTGACAGCACATTTCCTGCTGCAGGCTTTAGGCCTATCTAGGGCCATTTGTTTGTCAAATACATTTCTATACGAATTCGAACTCGGGACCACTGACAATTATGATAGTCACTGCGCCATCGCGGCCAAAAAAAACAAACAAACAACAACAACAACAAAACCGGTCAGGTCTTAGTCAGGTGTGACTTAGTCAGGTGTGACTTAGTGAGGTGTGACTTAGTCAGGTTAGACACTTGAAGCTATTATCAGCTTGTGTTATGCCGAATGTCTGACGCCGCTCACCAAACCCGACACCCCACATTGCGCCACAAGTCTTCGGGTTATTGAGCACCGTTGGAAGGGTTCACGCCCTATCCTAGTGCGAGAAATGCAATGTAAAGATTAAATGTCGTGACAGGGCGGATCATGCCCTAAGCCTTGGACGGCAACTGGTCTAGTATCGAAACATCGAGAGACGGGCAGTTAAAGCAATGGTTTACTGATCCGACAGCTTCTGCAGTTTGCCTTGTTCCAGATACATTGGTGACCTCTTTTTTCTGGAGTAACAACTAGGCAGGACTTTGTGTTATTACTCTGGCCATATCAAGTGCAGATGACCACACTCTAATCTAGATTGCATGGTCAACAAGTGGTCTCTACAATGCAGCCTATTAGAGAGTTATGTCTTTTAACGTGTCCGAACTATTTCATTTTCTCGGATCTCAGCATGGTCGAATTGATATGATGGCTGGCTCTTAAACTTCCGGTGTGCTGACCCCTATACGAGTTAGTTGGACTTGATTTACTTGGGGGTGTTTGTTCTCACGTTTCTTGTTATGCCACAATGTGTCAGTTTCTACCGCAACATTACACTTCTGTTTCAATGTATTTAAATTTTGTTTTGTTTTTTAAATTATTATTCCAATGCCAGTAATTTGTCACCGTTGACTGCTTGAGGAACTCAAATTCATCACTGTGGACTACAAACTGTTGCCAATGACAAGGTGTATTGTTTGTGCCGATGCTGTAAAGTTTAGGCCAGCAATGTTTCTGAATGTTTGGAGCAAATATATTCCAGTAGGTGTGCATGTGAATTAATGTCTGCGATACGCCCATCCCTTAATATGAAGATCCCACTTAGTTGATGACTGCTCTTGGTTGCATACATTTCAATCCATCCCTAATAGTTATCCTGCTCTTTCAACACTTGGTCCTCACACTTTCATCCAGTAACTTTTATCAATATTTAATAGCGCGGACTGGGTTAGTATATTGACGTCAGTCAATTTGAATGTAGTATTGTCAGCTGCCACCTGTCCTGTAATTTTAGCCCACACAAGTTCTATAGGGTTTGAATGAAAAATGGCGGAAGTCTCCAGCACCTATGGCCATGATCTTCTATCAAATTGTCGATTTGATATTTCTTGCTTTTTTTGCGTCTGTTTTACAAGGGACAACAATTCTAGCGTAAAATACGTTTCTGGACATGGTTTGTTTTCACTTCGGAGCAATTTCTGTATTGCTTACTGTGTGCTCGATGCCGTAGGTATTTTGTATTCTTGGGCACAAACATTGTGATATTATGCATTGACCATAATTAGATAGGACGGTCTATTTAGGAATGGAAGCACTGTATAATCGAGCCAATCACTAAATACATTATCATTCATCTCATTATGATGATCCCTACTGTCATTGCGCATTTCAATTATTTCACTAAGGTATTTGTTTCTCATATCTCCTAACTCCGGTTGCAAGCAAATCATATATTTACCTTACTTTTATTTTCTAAACGTGAAGCCGAATGTCCTTATAATGTTCCACAAAGTTGTTTTGGATAGCTCTATGCCATTGTTCTTTCTCAACCAAACCTTAAGTTTTCTTACAGTCACCGTTTCTTTTGTATCCAGCATTTTTATAATAGCTCACCATATGACATCCTTGTCAAAGCTCTACCGTTTGCTTATTGGGTGGTGGTTTCATACAAGATTCTTTCACCCATCGACGAAATGACAGTTTACCCAAACTCAATGCATGCACTGTTCTTTTCTCTGGATTGTCTCATGTGTATGGGTTAGTATTTCACTTCTGTCCCAACGATTATTTTTGTTAACATTCTCTGTCCCAACAGTTGTTGTTGATTTCATTCTCTCTCCAGCCGAACGACTCCCTTCTGGCACTGGAATCCATTGTTAACGATATTCTAGGTGCTCTAGTGAACACACCAGGTGGATAACATCGCCAGCCTGACCCATCCAAGATCCACCTAATCTACACCCACAATCTTGTTTGTTCCCGAATCTTTCCTACAACAGCTATGGTATCATAGTGACTAGCGTCTCGCCTGCAGTCAGGTGGCGTACTCTCGAAACCACATTACCACGAATTGTTAAATATGACCAGGGCTCACTGATATTGGCTGTAGGAAATGTTTGGGAAAGTAAAGGCGAGCCAAGTGATACTGACCACATAACCCACCGAGGTCCGATAAATATTGGTTAAGCTGCTTATTGCAAGGTGTGGTGAGAGGTTCTTTTATTTATTCATCAAAGAAAAGGGATATAATACGGCTGTGTAGAATTCAACGAAGGGAGTCAATTGCATAATTGGACACGTGTATAAAGCTAATTAATTTTTAATTGTATTCAATCATTATTGTATTATCCAAGCATGATATCACTATTTATGCAGATTCCTTATGCAATTTCGTTACACAATTTTGAATTGACCTTATTGTATTTGATTGCACGAAATAAATTTATTGTTCGAAGATAATGTTCCAGATTATAATAGTTCTATGGGAATCGAGGTATGTCAGAAATAGTAGCATAGTAACTGCAGCTTCGATTATAATGTCTGCAATTTTTGACAGATACATGGCATTGTATCTACTATCGTTCGGTCTCAAGTGAATTGTCCAGAAAATGTGCTATTTTAGACAGCATGTTTAACCTACACACATGAGATTAATTGATCTAACATTAGAACCGTGCTGGTAGTCCTACTCATCTTGTTCAGAATATTGCCCGAATTAAATATATACATATATGTGTGTCTGCGTGTGTGTCTGTGTGTGTGTCTGTGTGTGTGCGTGAAACATGTGTATCTAATATTATCTTACGTATGTTAAACCGTTGTAATCTCGTTGTGAAATCGACGTATGGGAATGTCTTAAGTGCAGTGATGTCGGTTCGTAATTCAACTCAACTCAACAACTCAATCTCCAGGTCAGGTAGGTCTGATCTGTTGCCCTCTGTTCGTACTGTAAATGTACACGCATCTCATTCTTGTCACTCCAGCTACGTGGAACATACCTGAAAACGTACCATTTAATCATCAACTTGTGTTGGAGAATAATAAATCTTTGACAGACATGCAAATGTGTTCTAATGTGATCATACACATCTTTCACGAGGCTTGGGCGTATGAAAAGGTACTAAGTTCAGGGCGAATATTTATATTCCGTAAGAATATCTCTTATTGCAGGTGTACAACAATCTCTGTCACTTGTCATCTCAGCTGAGTCAGACATATTTATTCTCAACTCGTCTTGCACATTTCCTTCATCACTATTGTTATCCAGATGTTATTTCCTGTGGCTGCGGCAAAACACACATTATTTGTGTTATTTTAGGTTTGTTTGACAATGAGCTGTTTTCCTGGTTTGTTAAAGACGACCATGCCACGCGGGTACAAGTAGACATGAAACAGCAGATAACCTTGCACACCAGGCTTCTCTGGAACACTGAAGATCTTTCAACCGGGCTGCTATAGTGAATACCGTCACAGATGCAGAGCGATAAAACTAAATCTTGGGAGTCGAGATAATCCAATTCATTGCACCGGGTTTTATCCCATATGGCTCGTTGTTGTTGTTGTTGTTGTTTTTTTCCCCCGCATGGTGGCTTACTGACAGCTTCGCACAGAGACTACTGTGAATGTGCAGCCTTGACCTGACTCAAGAGCATCAAGCCAAACTGGTTGAAACCATACAGGACCGCTATTCTGGGAACATACGCAGATTAGTCAAACACAGAACATCTCTCATCGACTGCTGCACGTTCAGGGAAAAACTGAACAGGGTATCCGAGCACTTGTGGACTGAATTACTCTAGGTGCAGAAAGGATAATCTGATGTCAAACTAAACATCTGGAAAGTTCTTATAAATCTTTCCAATGATATTCAAACTATATTTTTATGTCAAACTGTTAAATAAGTAAATCATTGACTATATACGAATTATAAAAGTGAACATTTGTAAATAACACTCCCTCCCCCACCCCACCCCCATACAAACTGCATTTATAACGATGCACGTGATCTGACAAGAGAACATTAAAATATCCAGCTCGTTCAACCTGGTTTGTGTGTGATTTGTTACGTGCAATGTGAAATCATTAAGTATTAAATCAAAAAATAGTGAACCCTCTATTAAACTATCTTCTCCCTATATGCTAAACATTATATATCATCCGAAAAACACCAGGCGTTATATTTCTGGCACGATTAGTCACACCACATAATTCCACAAATAATGTAACCTCTGTGATGTATATACTCGTTTAACCTAATGTTGGTCTGCCTTGCTGCTCAAACATCGACCAAACATGTATCCTTTGTTTGTCTGACTGCATGGATGCAGGTTTACATGTACACAACAATGTGTTCCCACACAATTATTAAACTGAATGTCATGATAGTCTCTTTACAACTATCGGGTGACATTCACATATGTAACAATGTGTTCCCACACAATTATTAAACTGAATGTCATGATAGTCTCTTTACAACTATCGGGTGACATTCACATATGTAACAATGTGTTCCCACACAATTATTAAACTGATTGTCATGATAGTCTCTTTACAACTATCGGGTGACATTCACATATGTAGCAATGTGTTTTGTTTATTGCTGTCTGAGGGAGTCATTATGTTCTACATTATATGTAAACAATATAAATCGACACAAAGTCATGCAGCTTTACATAACAGAATTGCGACACATACATGACGTTGCGGCAACTAGCCTTCATCAGCAAACAAATGCATACAAAAGCACAACATATAGTCACGGAGAAGACCCTCTGGTGACTACATTAAGACGTAACGACAAGATGAGAATAATAAAAAGATGAAAAAATAAAATGAGAGAAATGGAGAGAACATTAAAATTTGAGAAAACAATGTCCCTACTTACCTGAGAATTCCTAGATGTATTGAACAGGAAGAATACACATCTTGGGATTCTCAGGTAAGTAGAAACATTTTATTCTCAAATTTTCATTTTCTCTCTATATGGTGTCCGCCTCGAGTGGTGGTGGTCCCGGGTTCAAGCCCCGGTGAGGGCCAAGAATTTTTCACGTGGTCTTCTAGTAACAGATTTTCACCTGGTGTTTGGGTAATGAGTTCGGACGCCCGTGTGTATTGTTGCGCACGTAAAAAAATTCCTCGGCTGTTTCAAATCGAAAAAGAGTAACCTAACGGCGCTGTCCGGGAAACATTTCGAGCTCTCATTTCGAAATCTACCGAAAGTATTTTCACGATCCTCGAGGGTGCTACGGTGTTCAGGCACTGAGCTGAGATTCTCCCGATTCAGGCTTGAGTTACGAGTAGAGCGGAACACTTATGGATTAAACCCGTGTGCCGTGATGTTGATCTGCCGACTAAACTAGACTAAACTGAAGTATAGTCAAAGTTATAGAAGCACATCCATCCATTGAGTCATGTACTCCTTCCTTCCTGGGGGTGCTAAGGATCTCAGCTTGTGCCTGGCTCGTCCACCGCACAGCAGCCCAGCCCGCAAGCCTATCTGCTCGTGTCATTTCCTGTACACCTGTCTTCCCTGGCACAACCATGGAGCAGATATTATTCAGTTTTAAGCTCCTCAGACCCAGCCCCTCACGATCTTCCTTAGCATATTCGTCGAGTCGCTTAGTAAACATGCATCAGCTAAAGTCTGGTCTCATGCCGCACGTTTGCCTTTCTTACTGCCAGGACCTGAATGGTTTGTCATGGCAAAATATCCAGCAATAGTTTTCAAAATAATTGATCGTGAATGACGGCATTCATTACTGGACAGACTATAGAAGTTGTAGCACATGTATAGACGACGCTTGAGTTCAAAACACGAAAACATGTATACGCGCGTAACTTGTCTCTTCTTCTATAGAGTATAGATGGATCTGATGTTTGTGAAACTGTGTTTAGTCTGCCTTCCATAGAGTATAGATGGATCTGATGTTTGTGAAACTGTGTTTAGTCTGCCTTCCATAGAGTATAGATGGATTTCATGCTTGTGAGATTGTGTTTATTCTATTCTTCTATATAGTAAAGATATATTTCATGATTGTGAGATTTTGTTTTGTCCGCCTTTTCATAGGGCATAGACGGATCTGATGTTTGTGACTTTGTGTTTAGTCTGTCCTTCTATTCCCAAGAAATCTTCGTGCCGATGTGGTTACCTTGCCTGTCTCGCGCTCCAAAGTCGTGGGTTCTATTCCAGGCTATGTGGTTATTATTAGCCTATATATTATACTCTCTAAGACAACTAACGTAAACAGTTCAAGCATGGACACCTCCAACAGCGGATGGTATTCCGTATGAGATGACCACCCATAGGTTAGGTGATGGCTGTGGTCATTATTGTTTTCTCAAATGATGTCACGAACATGACTTGGACTCAACATATCTCAATATAGTGTCACCTGAAGAAAGATTGAATGTTGAGGTAGTAGTGGATGGACAACACAGTCGTGCGTGCCAACACCCCCCCCCCCCCACACACACATACACATACACACACGTACATGTCTTTTTGGGGTGGCAAGCTTCTTGTTGTTAGCTTCTGCTTGTGGCATCCAAGACCCTCCTTTGCTATACAACAGAAGCTCTTTCCATTGAGGTACGGCAATGTGGTGCAAAACAATTCTATTGACAAAGACGTTGCCTCATTGATGTTTTCTAAGCATCAGTATAATTGTCTTTTCCTTGTAGTCGATATCGCGTGGTGACGTTGCGCATGTCACAACACACTCTTCTGTCTCGAGTACTGTGATTCATTTATGATACTGATGTCCCTCCATGCCAGGGCCGGACTATCCGCCATCAACGTCTCTCAGTTAAATAATCTCGTTGACTACATGCGGTGTTTATTACAAGGAATGCTGGAGAAACACGTAATATACATGTGGAAGTAAACAAATAAATATGTCCTTCGACAACGACACGCACATACACATGTTCTCGCTACGAAACGTAGGCCAGGTGAACGTAGACGCTATCAATAGATAACACACATACACCAATAAAGCAGTGCATAATAATAATAATAATAATAATAATAATAATAATAATAATAATAATAATAATAATAATAATAATAATAATAATTTCAAGACACCACTAGCCAAACTAAGATCCCACCCACCAACCAACGAACAAACCATCCAACAATTCAGCAAGGCCAGCCAACCATAATATACAAACCAAAAATTCTGTCATCTACCCAACCACACAACGATCTATCTATTCAACCAGTCAATCAATAGACCACCCAACAACTAAGGCATGCAAACTTCCACCCACTTAGCCAAATAACCATACAACCAACCATCGAATTAATTATCCGGCTAACTGTTCAACTGCCCTATCACCTACATAACACACCAACGAGCCAGCAAACACACCTACAAATACCAACCACCCAAAAACACAACGTACCAATGAACCAACCAGCCAATAAACCAACCACCCAACCAACCAACCAGCCAATAAACCAACCACCCAACCAACCAACCAGCCAATAAACCAACCAGCCAGTAAACCAACCACCCAACCATCCAACTAACCAATGCCTTGAATTCAGCAGAACTGAAGCATGGATTGCACGCCTCTCACACCCGATGATTGGTGAGCAGCGAATAAACAGAATATCATGCTATCTCTACATCAGAAGATAAAAGATGGCAGACAAACCACAAGCTCACGTGACCTCTCCACTCTTGGGAACAGAAAAACATGTTTAAACGGCAAGAAGATGGGCATCATTTCCCTCGGTTTGTGTCATCCAAGACTCGCTTCTCTTCACCTTGTGTCCATTCGTATCATTTCAATGATCTGCCACGGTCTTGGCATGGAGGAATATCATTTGTCCAGACACGTGATCATTCTGATGACGGCCAACTATTCCTTCGTGTACTCAGACCTACATACAATGATGACCTACATACAATGATGACCTACATACAATGATGACCTACATACAATGATGACCTACATACAATGATGACCTTACTGCTTCACATACACACAACACTTTCTGGTACGGGGCTTTCTTGTTTTATTTTTTTCTTTAAAAAAACCCAAAAGAAAAATATCACCTTATACGTCAATTACTACTACCTGACTGTGGTAGACAATGATAAGAAACTGTAAAAGTGTACAGTAGCATGGTAGCCCCTGTTGGTCTCCCTGGCCTAGGTGTTAGTGACTTTCTCCGTAATCCCCTATATCCACATGAGGAATGTAACTAACGTGAGAATTGGTAGCGGTTCTCGCCGCGTTGGTAACTTACGGGGTATGTGAACCGGCCGCTCAGAAAGTAATGGCAAACTACTGAGCTTAATCTTGCCAAGAAATCAACAATCAGCTGAAAGATGCTGATGTTGACAGATGATGATTACCTGTAAATGATATGCGGATGGTAGCCCCTGTAAAATAATGAGTGAGTCAGAGTTCTAAGAACCCATGCGAATAGCAACCTGTCTTTGTATGGGACAGCTTCCGATCTAGGAGCAAACCTTCATATCCAAAACCATATGCAAGGAAACTTTGTAGGTAACTTTATTGTAGCCTTACTGTACACAAAATGTTGTAATAACAGGCAGCTTTTTCTCTAAGCCTTCATAAACATCACACAGGGGACAGTAATGAACAGACCAAGTAAAAGGTAAGACAATGGTGCTTTTTGTCATATGTGGTCTTCTTAACAAATTACCTTCTTAAAAAAATGAGAAAAGAAATGATGTAACACATGGTAACTGTTTGGCGACTGAGACAGTCATTGCAGTGAACATCTCAAGCTGCGGCGATATTCTCGTCTGTGTGGGCTACCCCCAGACTGGCTGAGAGCTACGGTGACCATACGTTTGTCATTCCCACTGGTTGCCTGTTCTTTACAAGGATAAAACATGTCTGCAGCGTTAAAGCAATCATCAGCGAATGTCTCACATCCATTTGTGTATTATCGAGGGACATCTGTGTTATCTGTTTCTTCGCGCCATTAACATATCTCTGCGATATAATTTGATATCAGTGTGAAGCACATGTACATGTGCCTGCCAAAAATATGTCACTTGAAAATAAATTTTACGTCTGCAAAGAAAGGGAATAGTACATTGAATATAGTATACCGTAAACAGACCAAACTTCTTTTGAGATATTATCTACCATGTGAGGACGCATTATGGAAATCTAAGACAGTGCAGTAAATTAATGTACTTTAGTAGTTATGCATCTAAGGGCATATACATTTCATTAGAAATCATACAATGCAATCTTCAAACTAACGGTTTCTGTTACACAGCCTTGATTTCTATACTGCTATAAATTAATCTCCTTGTCTCCCTTGTTGATGAAAATGGCGATATAAGTTATATCCCTTGATACATAGATTGCTTATTACATGTTTCTACTTTTTAAACTATGAGACGCTACAATGATCGAACCCTTTATGTTGGTCAGTGCTTATGCCTACAATGCGAAAGTAGACTGTCAGTGGTGGCAGTGCCTTGTGAAATTTTGGATCACGGGGAAATGTCATATTCGTTATGGTTTCAATACCAAAGACAGATCATGGGGAAACATTCCTTCCAGCAAACAAATGGGATGAACTTTAAGATGACCTGAAACCATCGACTTGATCTGCATCAGCAGTGACCGTTTCACCAGAATTGTTAGCCGCGTAGAAGATAGGGCCTGGACTATTAACCTGGCACCCATTTCCCCTCAACTGACAGCAGTATGTAGGTGGGATGTATCACCAGACTAACAACAAAGTTAGTTGCATATCTTTACAGGACGTCTGCTGTCAATACCATTATTGTGTGCTGTTCTTGATGTCCTGGTAAATTTACGTTTAGAAGTTTGCATTGCTGCTGAACGACAGGTACCATACCACTTAACACACACACAAAAACACAGCACAGAGAGGTTTGCTGCCTAATCTCGCGCCGCTGTTTTGCAAACGCGGGGTCACAAACCGCGTCCGTAAACACTTCGCCACGGACACCGGCATCATCAGACTGCTGAATACAATATAATTTGATGCGATTGATTTGGTTTGATTTGATTTAACTTTATTTTCAAAGGTGATATATTGAGCACACAGGCCCGTCGTGCATTCGGCCCTTCCAAACCCAAGACACAACCCCCACACACCACACATCCCCCCACACACATTCCTCACCTACCCACACATACCCATGCACACATACATTCCCCCACCCATCTATTCATCCTCCACCCACACATCCACCACACATATCTCTTCCTACACACATAGCCCACGCACCCACACACACCCAATCACCCAGGCAAACACACATCCCCAAACCACATAAGCTACAAACACACATCTCCCACACACACACATTCCCCACTAACCCATAAAACCTACACCCACCCACACACATCACCTACCCACAAACAACCCCCCTCCCCCCACACATCCTCCACCCACACACAGACATGATAGTGTAATGATATATATGATATTGGAGATATACAGCCAGAATTATTGCAAGCCCTGTGACATCAGGAGCTTTGAAATGTGATCAACATCGAACAATTAGCATAATGTGACACATCACAAAGACTTTGAAAAGAAACGTCATGCAGAGAGTTATTAAGGAAATTTACACGAAACAGAAGAAGAACAATATGGGTTTGTAGAAGGCAATGATAATGTCAATGCTGTGTATTTGCTGAGAACATTGGTGTAGCGTTCGGTAGAAGTAAACAAAGACCTGCATACTATCATAAATTCACATTCACATCAAAGAAGAACACTGGTGTGATATGTGCTTCTAATGCCATGCTCTTTGTGTGCGTGCTCACTCTCATTTTTAGAGTAAATTTCTAGTATGATTGGAAAGTGTAATTTGAAGCTATTTATATGTCAACACAGAGAATATTCTACATAATTTTTTGGAAATTATTAAATATAATATGAACAACGGAGTTTACTCCATCTAGACATGTAACTGCTCGAATACTCCAAGAGCAGTTTATTATATTTCGGTGTCCGGCGGTGGTGGAGGGGATGGGGGAGGCGGGTGGAGACACTTAAGAATCTCATATTGTATACAGAGTGTATCTCGCCTACAACAACTTCCACATAGGCTATGTTTGTACGATATATTTGTATGTTTACTCATCCTTTATCTTGACTGCGATTTGACACTTCAGTCTATAAATGCTCTTCGTGTGGATGATACCTCATGAAGCATGACACAATTTCGATCGAATGTATTTTTAAGCGTGCAAAAAAGAAAATGAACACTTTATCATCATCATCATCATCATCATCATCATCATCATCATCATCATCATCATCATCATCATCATCATCATCATCATCATCATCATCATCATTATCATCATCATCAGCATCATCATCATCATCATCATCATCATCATCATCATCATCAACATCATCACCATCATCACAATAATCACCACACACACACATCATTAATTAGTAAGAAAGCATTAACTCTTCGCACATGCCACTGTAGACATGCAACGATAGATAATACACCAACAAAACACTAAACATACAAGACGCACGCAATCTTGAGTACACCACAGAATGCAACATCTCCAACACGCAATACATTCTTTTTTTTTTCGCCATTCAGTAAATTATTACACTATATACGTTAGAATCATTTGTCAGGTACATATACTCTAGACCAGTAGCTCGCAAGCTTTTCAAGCAGAGGGTCATATCTACTATTTTCGGTAGTTAAGCGGGCCACAACGTTATAACATTATAAAAATCGTGCAGTATCATTCTTACCTTTCTTAACTTAAATTTTAAATCAGTTCCGAAAACGCTATTAATGTGAATAATTTACAATTTTAACTGTTCTTCATAGCCAGTTATTTAAGTTCAGATGCCAGATTATCAATTTCTGGGCACAAGCCTGTCGTGCCCAAAGTTATAAGCGCAGCTAGGTTACTGTCGGTGAGTCTAGAGTTTTTTTTTTTTTTTTACAGTCATTGCGGAAAATGACTAGAGGCCTCGCGTGCTACTTTCTGACAGCTGACGGGACACAAGTGGCCCGCAGGCCGTGGCTTGTGAATCTCTGCTCTAGACTAATGAATATTTCTCAAAGTAAAAGAAAAACTGAAATGTTTCTCAGCACATGCCTTCAGCTATTCAAGAAAAATGAAAACGTTTAATAAACTTAACTCTGTAATATACTCCCAAATGCTCCTCAATCCTTGAACAAGTTATCAAAAACTTGTGGCACAATACATTATTCCTTCTCGCGAGTGGCAATTCTCACGGTTTAGGTGAGGCCAGTCCAATCAATCGTTCCCAAAGCTTCCGTACCAATATCTTGCCGACAAGATGCAGTTCTCGTTCTGTCTGGTTAATCACTTCTTCTATCTAGTCACAGTTCATCTTCTTCTCAACCCTTGCGGTATCTGTTTCGTTCTCTACAATCTACAGCCTCTCATTGATGAGCCTCTCTGTGTTTCTGTGATATGCAGAACCCTGGGGAAACGTTTGCAGCTGGACACTAGAAAGCTTTCAGCGTTGTGGTATTTCTTTCTTCATAGAGACGACTATACTCTCTTCTTACAATTTAATGCTAACCCTAGTCTTTCACAGTGTACAATAACCGTATCTTATAAATGTTGCAGATCATGTTCATTGTCTGCAATCAATATTGTTTGATCCACATAAATAGTGCTATAGATGGATTGTCCCCCAATAGTGATTCCTCTCATTTATTCCAAATTTTTCTAAGAATATTTTCACTGTTTAGGGGGGGGGGGGGGGAAACAAATGATCTGGAGACAGTATACATTCTTGCCGCACACCTATATTAATAGGCAGCTATTGACCTGCTGTATTATCAATTGTTATGGCAACTTGTTGTTTCCACTGTATGTTGTTCACAAGTCTAAGGTTTGTCCAATCACTTGGTACATTTGTTAGCATCTTCATCTCGTTGACATATCTGACTGTATCGTAGATCTGTGTGTGATCAAATAAAGCTAAGGTGCAATTCTCTGTTTACTTCTATGGAACACTCAATTAATGCTCTCAGCATAAAGACAGCATTTACTGTACCCTTGCTTTCTACGAACCCACATTGTTCTTCTCCTATGTCTGGTAGTATTTTCTTCTTAACACTTAGCATGATGATTCCCAGCAAAACCTTCGTGGTGTGAAACATTATGCTAAATGTTCGATGTTGATGACACCCCAATGCGCCTGATATCTTGGGCATTGCAATAAATGCAGATGTAAACAATTCAGGAGGTATGTCTCAGTATCATATGTTGTATTCAGTAGGGTGGTGATATATCCCATCTGCATACTGCACTCAGTTGAGGGAATATCAGTGCCATGTTAGTAGTACAGACCCCATCTCCTACTCGTCATGCAATTCTGGTGACACAGTCTCTGTTGATGCAGACAAGGCCGATGGTTTAAAGTCCATGCAAACGCTCCTATCATTTGCTTTTTTGGAAGCAATGTACCCTACAATCTGCCTCTAACATTGAAACCCGACAGAAAATGGCGTTATTCCTGTGACCCAACATTTCACTGAGACATTGCCAGTGACCCTTGTGAGTCTATGTTACATTGCAGGTATAAACACTGACCAACACAAATGGTTCGATCATTGTAAATGCTTGCTTGCTTGTGTTCGTTGGCTTGAGCTCCAACGCGAAGTCCTGTATGTCGGATGAAGGCATCATGTTGTCCAACATCAGTGTGATGTCATACAGGACCTGAGTTTTGCGTGAGTATCCGTTGTCCCATGTCTGGCTTATTGGTGTGCAGACTGGTGGTTCCTCGCCGTACAGGCAGACACTCTCCGACTTCGGAGGAAATCATTGTAAATGATCGTTGGGTAAAAACACAGAAATCTTTACAGTAGGAAATCTTAGTACCAAGGGACATCAATAGAATCAATGTTTTGCCCAACAAGGGCGACAAGGAGGTTAATTTATTGCAGTATATAAATGAAGAATATGCAATGAAAAATGTTAGTTTGAAGATAGCATAGTATGATTTCTAATGAAACAAAGAAAACTAAACATGAATAGCTACTAAACTAAATGTACATTATTCCATTGTCTTAGATTTACATTCTGTGACCTCCCATGGTAGATAATAATTAAAAAGAAGTATAGTATTTTAAAGGGATAATATATCAAGTGTAAAATCCGTTTAATTACAGATAGTTTGTATGTCCTGTAAGAAGACAATTGTTGGCTAGCACATGTGTATGTGCTACAAAATAGAAAGAATGTAAAACAACAGGAGTCGGTTTTAATAAACATCAGCATGAAGTTCAATCACCATGGTGGTTGTGACAGCCATTGCCCGCATTCTATTACTGATCATTGCTGTCATGAACTCTGGGAGCCATTCTATCCTGAACTCTACAAACAACACGGACAGTTACGTCGGCCTACAACAAGACTGAATGGTGAAGACACAAAACAAGTTCCGTCGCTAACTAGATGTAGCCAAGTCTGAAAACGCACACAACAACACAGGCACAGGAAGCAGTTCTCACTAAACACCTTGTTTTAATGTAAAATGAAAACAACATCTTTGACGGCCCCGATATACGTCGCATCAGTTTAGGTGGTTTCGCTATAACGTCGTTGTCACAATGGGACACAACTTCACTTTACATCGCTACGTTCCGCTATAACGTAGCCACATGTGTTGCTATGCTGCGTTAACGTCGCCATTTCACATTCTGTGAAGTGTGTTTTTCCAGGATTTTATCGTGTAATCACCCATAATCATGAGTTCAACGTGCACATTAAGTGGTGATAATGCGTCTGGTTGTAAGAAAAGTGGTACTCTAGAGGTGAAGTTAGATGTGTTACGTCGTTCTTAGGCTGACGATCTGTTGATATCTCTGAAGTCCGAGGTTTACCTGTGAATATGTCTGTGAGCAAGATGACTATCCAAGAGAAAGAAAAGTCTCTGTATGAAGATCTAGCTAAGAAAGTGGGTGATAGCAGTGCTAGTAGTGCTGATGATAGTTTTGGAGCGAGTCGTGGTGTCAATGCCTCTACGTCCGAATAACCCTATCAATCGCCCCCCCCCCCCCAACCCACCTCTATTTAGCCAATAAATATCAACAATCATCAAAATAAACATTACAAAGTACATTGTACTTCATTTAATTATATGGGAAATACTGTTTCGCTATATGTTGTGTCACTGAAAGTCGCGTCTTCCAAAAACGGAACCCCGACGTTAACCGGGGCCTTCCAGTATATATATATATATATGTGTGTGTGTGTGTGTGTGTGTGTGTGTGTGTGTGTGTGTGTGTGTGTGTGCGTTTGTGTGAGTGTGTGTGATTATATATATATATATTTTTTTTTTTTTCCAATTAAATTGTAGAGATATGCTAATGGCGCAAAGACACCCACGACATCGATGGCCATCCATAATACTTGAATATTAACATGTTAGGTATATGTGAGACCAGATGGAAATGGGCTGGCATGATAAATAACCCATTATGGCATAATGAAAATACAGCAAAGTGTAGCATGCATAACGGATCTGTAAATATCACAATCTATAAAATGATATTGGACTGTGCCAGACATGATATAACTGGTAAAGTTAAGTGACATACCTTTTTATCTCAACATCATTACATTTAATGCACCAATAATAGACAGCAGTGTTGACAGCATCGATACATTATATGATTTGGAGAATGCCTTCAAGAAGTGCAAGTATTCATAATTAAATGGCATAATAGATGACTTGAATGGTAAAGTTCCCATCGCTAATGTTTGCTTTAATGCTGTAGATATTATTCATCCTTGTAAAGGCCAGGCAACCAGTTGAAATGGCAAACGTATCGACGTCATAGCTTTCAGCTAGTCTGGGTGTAGCCTACAATGACGAGAAAACGCCGCAGTTTGAGATGTTCAAGTGCAATGACTCTTTCTGTGGCCAACGAGTCAATATGTTTTACCTGAGTTTTCTTTCATAGACGGGATTTCTCAAGAATTCAACCGGAGATAAAAGTCATCCCTTTACCACCCCTTACTTGGACTGTTCATCACTGTCAACTGTAAGTTATTTATGGGGGATTAAAGTAAAAACCACCTATTATTTCAACCTCGTATGTAAAGTATGCATACAATAGAGTTAACTGCAATGTTTTCATGCATACGGTTGTGGATATGTAGATCTGCCCCTAGATCGTGTACTAGATTGCAACTGCCCTATTCAACATTCAGATTGTTCTTTGCATGGTTCTTAGAACTCTGACCCACACATTATTACACCAGGGGCTACTATGCTACTGTACAATTTTACTGGTTCTTTTCATCGTCTACCACAATCAAGTAGCAGAAACTTAAAATACATAAATAAATAAATAAATAAATAAATAAATAAATAAATAAATAAATAAAGCCACGTCCCAGGTTTCTGCTGTGGGTATGACCGGCACATCATGTAGTTCTGAGTGCACGAAGGAATAGGTGACCACATCAGCGTCATCATGTGTCCTGCCAATTGGCCGAGGCGGTCATATATCTCCACAGATATCAGTCACTGGTGTTCTAAATCAAATCTGATGATACTATGTATCCATGCCACCACCGCCGCAGATCATTTAAACGATACCACGCGACGTAACTTGAAGAGAAGCAGGTCTTGGATGGCACAAGCTGAAGACACGCACCGCCAGTTGTGTGGAATGAGCAGGGTAGCTCGTGGAGAACAGAGGATAATGGTGCTTCCTAAAAACGGAATATTACAAAAGGGTGGGGGACGGGGGGAGATGAGTGGTCTCGTGGATATAGTGTCCGCCTCGAGTACTGGAGATCCCCGGTGAGGGCCGAAATTTTTTTTCACGTCGACTT
This sequence comes from Cepaea hortensis, assembly GCA_963921405.1. NCBI lineage: Eukaryota > Metazoa > Mollusca > Gastropoda > Stylommatophora > Helicidae > Cepaea > Cepaea hortensis. The sequence continues at coordinate 86,711,144 of OY992888.1, forward strand.
CTAGTAACAAAATATCCCCTGGTCTCTGGGTAGTGAGATTGGACGCCTGTGTGTATTTGTTGTGCACGTAAAAGACATTCCTTGACAGTTGGAAATGGAAAACAAAGTAGCCTACGTCGCTGCCCGGGCAACATTTCGAGTTAAATATCTACCCAAAGTATTTCAGGACACTCTCTGCTGCTATGGAGTTCGTGCACTGAGCTGAGATTCTCCGTAATCAGGCTTGAGATAGGAGTAGAACTGAGAACTTACGGGTTACCATAGATTCTTCTCACTTGTCGATATTAAGACGGTGTCGTCAGCATAACCTCAGTTATTTATATTACGTCCACAAACCAGGATCCCTGGCATATTTTCTGCAGATCTCATTATATATTCAATGTACATCAGGAGACAGTACAGAAGATTGTCTGACTTCTGCTTTATACTCTGACATGGTCCTTCACGGTCATTTATCTTTATGACTACTGTTTGCTGCCAACATATGTTCTTTATTATTCGTAGCGCTGTGCCGCCAGTGTTCAGTTGCTTCAGTTATTTTATTATTGTGTCATGTTCCACATTGTACAATGCTTTTGTGTAATCTATGAAGCATAAGTACATATCTGTTCTTACAATTATAGCTCTTAATAATAGTGCCCGGGGAATATGTATGTCGTTGTTTCTTCCCTTTCCTTTCACAAATCCCACTGTTCATCGCTAATTTCTGATTTAATCTTGTCTCTTACTCTTTTCATTATTATTCTCAGCAATAGCTCTGCCATGCGACTCGTAAGACATTGTGCGATGCTCTTCGCATTTTCAGAGCGACTGATTTGTTTGGCAGAGCTATAAAGATCGATTTTAATAGGTCACTAGGAATGTACCCGATAGTGTAGATCTCATTTAGGCATTTTGTCAATATCCAAAATCAGAACAATGGATAATGGTGCTTCCTAACAAAGAAGCATCACAAAGAGTTACAGTTACATTGGCCGAGAATGTCCAGAATGGGCAGCGAGTGTGGCATTGGTGTCAGTGTATCGGCTGGCGGAAGTCAACTTCATTACAATTTTATTCACATTTTTTAAAACTCTTTCGCTACCACTGGCCGATCTAACGCCGCAATCTACCGACTCTGGTGGCAATTGGTTATTCTATCGACACAGAATGATTAGTGGTTTATTTGATACATTTCTGCTCCATTTCGGAATTGTAAGTTACAGTAAACTGAAAAGTCACACAGCCGGAACATAGCTACATCGTCATTGTGCGATCAAACATTTGCTATCATTGGATTTTTGTGAATTTTCAGTTTTAGTAGCGTTAATTTGTTTCTTTGGGTTTTTCACAATGGAAACGCCCACCAATATGCGTCCTCGTAGAATGACTTCAGATCAAGCTAGGTTATTGTTTGAAATACTTTTAAACAGTAATGATTCCGATTTTATGAATATTCAGAAATAAGTTTTAGTTGTTAGTCTAAAGTTTTAGCATTTGGTGATAAAGAACTAGTCATAGTTCATCATCAGCTGAGGTGTCTGACAAAACGTTTCAAATTCACCACTTTCATTACACGTTGTCATTTCTCCATTAATGAGTCCATCCATTATGTGCCATGCCGGTAAGCGTGGGCGGTTATGATTTGCCATTTCCCTCGATCACCAATGTCGTCAATTTGTTAAGTTTTCCTGTCTCGACCATGCCACGTGGCCAAGCCATCCAGGTATTTACTTCTCTGTTTTCCCCTTGATCTCTTTCCCTCGATCTTGCCAGTTGTCACCAAGTTCTGGAATTTATTTCTTCGCATAACATGTCCAAAAATGTTTGACTCTCTACGTCTAAGTCCTCTAATTAGTGTACAATTTTCGTTTATTTCTTGGGAGACGTGGTCACTGATTTTTCTGTCTGTTCATGGTATTCTTTGCATTCTCACCAGAAACCACATTTCTGCAGCCATCAGATGTTTTTCAGCTTGACTGAAACGCTTCACATCCAAACAAAAGTACGGGTTCTATGTAGCACCTCAACATTTTTTTTATCGTTTCAACTGACATCTTAGTATTGATCAGGACGATTTCCATCTTGCTAAAGGCTACATTCGCCATGGCGATTTTTGTTCTAATCTCTTCAATGCATCTCCCATCAGATGTTATGACTGTTAGGGGATAACTGTGCCGATTCACTTGTTTAAGATTATTCCAATTTACTTGTATATTAAATTGTTGTATTTCGTTCTTCCTAGAGACGACCATAATTTGTGTCTTTTTACACTTTAATTCTAACCCTAGTTTTTCATTGTGTACAACAACCGCATCTACTAATTGGTGCAGATCCTGCTCATTGTCTGCAATAAATAGTGTGTCATCTGCATATCTAATGTTATTGATGTTTCGTCCTCCAATGATGATTCCATTTATATCTTTTACATTTCTGAAAATATTTTCACTTGGAAGAGAAACATTATCTGGAAACATTACACATCCCTGTCTCACACATCTCTTAATAGGCTGCTATTATCCCACTTCATTATCAATCCTTATGGCAGCTTGTTGTTTCCAATATTTGTTTTTATAATGTCCTTCCCATCAATTTGTAGATCTGCAAGCATCTTTATCATGTTGACATGTCTTACTCTATCGAAAGCCTGTGTGTAATCAATAACTGAATACGTAACTATTATATGTGAACCCCCTTGTTATTTTTTTTTTGCAATATAACATAACGCAAAGTAATGCAGCTTTATAAAACACAATTACAGATAACATGGGACAAGTTTGTCTTCATCAGTAAGTAAATACATACACAAAACACAACATACAACAAATGGAATACACCACAGTGACTACATTAATGCATAAGCACTGAATGAAAAGAACGGAAAGATGAACACATGAAAACAATGAAAAGAACACACACACACACACACACACACACACACACACACACACACACACACACTCACACACACTGAGAAAAAAATGTACTGTTTATTTCAGAATCACAGGCTGTGATACTTTATCAGTAAAAACTTAATGTTTATAATTTATTGTGCACGTTTTCATTCAATAGTTTATCATTTTGAATAACGAAGACACAAACCATAGATTGCACGATTTATTGCCTGGCATATTTCGCTGCATCTGGTCAGGTACATGCTGTAGGTACATACTGTTTATCATGTTGTTTTCCTGAACGATCTACGTTGTTAACAATCTGACTGGAATGGCATATATCTGCAGCGTTTATGGAAGCATCAGCGAATGACCTAAATCCCCTTGAGTATTATAGATGGACATCGGCGTCACCGGTTTCCTTGAGACTTTAAGATATATCTAGGACCAAATGTTACATCATTTTGTGGCACATACACGTGTGCCAGCCAAAAAAAAAAATAAAAAAGGAAAAAGAAAAATTGATACTGAAACCAGAAATTCTAGACTATGAGAAGGATATTATACTAGATATATTATCCCGTAGATAGACTACACTTCTGTTTTACATTATCTACCATATAAGGTCGCATTCTAGAAATATAAGACAGTGGTATATCTTACATTTATTTTGTAGCTATTCCTCTTACAGGTTGTATGTTTAATTATAAATCATAATATGCTATATTCAATCTAAGTATTTTCATTACACAACCTTCATATAAACACTCCAATAAATTAATTTCCTAGTCTCCCCTGTTGATTAACACATCGATTCTATTTATGTCCCTTGATGCTATGAATTTCTATTATACAGGTTTCTACGTTTCTCAGTAAAATTTTAGGTCGCGGGAACTTGCCATTTCATTTTAACAAACAAATGGGAGGAACTGTAGTTTAGTTTAGTCGATGGATAAACATCACGGCACACGGGTATAACCCATAAGTGCTCCGTTCTCCTCCTAATTCAAACCTGAGTTTGAAGAAACTCAGCTCAGTGCACGAACTTCGTAGCACCGGCGAGGATCCTGAAATACTTTGGGTAAATTTTTAACTCGAAATTTTGCTCTGGCAGCGCCGTTAGGCTACTCTTTTTCGATTTCAAACTGCCAAGGGATAGTGTACGTGCGCAACAATACACATGGGCGTCCGATCTCACTACCCAGAGACCAGGGGAAAATTTATTACTAGAAGTCCACGTGAAAAATTACCGGTCCTCATCGGGGCTTGAACGCGGGACCTCCAGCACTCGAGGCATACACCATACCTTGAGACCACGCAGCTCCCCTTTACTGTAGGATAGGATTCACTTGTAACCATCAATCTGGTCTGCAACAACAGTGACTGTGTTACCAGAATTGCAAACCCAGCAGGAAATAGGGCCAGTACTGTTGACCTGGCACTGGTTTCCCCTCAACTCACTACAGTATGCCAGGCAGCTGAATACAGTATATGATACTGCAGACATACTTCCTGAATTATGTCAGTCTATATTTATTGTAATCCCCAAGACATCAGGCGCGTTGGAATGTATGTGACCACAATCTTCAACCTGCCAGGAAAGAGTGCACACAGACGTGAATATTGCCGGTGTTGGAGATCCGGAAATGTAATGACTCTCTCAATCATCAAAACCAAAGGAACAAAAACAAAGCAAGTGAAATAGTTCGGACACGTTAAAAGACATAACTCTCTAATGGGCTGCATTGTAGAGACCACGTGTTGACCATGCAATCTAGATCAAAGTGTGGTCATCTACATTTGAATGTATTATTGTTAGCTGCCACCTGTCTTTTAATTTTAGCCACACAAGTTCTATAGGGTTTGAATGAGAATGGTGGGGCGGAAGTCTCAAGCACCTATGGCCATGCTCGTCTATCAAATTGTCGATTTGATATTTCTTGCGTATATGTGTTCTAATATGATCACACAAATCTTTGAGGAGGCTTGGGCATATGGAAAGATATTAAGTTCAGGGCAAATATTTAAATTCCGTGACAGTATCTCTTACTGCAGATGTACAGCAATCTCTGTCTCTTGTCATCTCAGTTGAGTCAGACATATTTATTCTAATTCGTCTTACACATTTCCTTTATCAGTAGTGTTATCCACATGCTATTTCCTTTGACTACGGCAGACACATATCGTTAGTGTTATTTTAGTTGTGTTTGGCAATGCGCTGTTTTCCTGGTTTGTTAAAGACGGTCATGCCACGTGGGTAACAGTAAACATGAAACAGCTGATAAGCTTGCAAACCAGGTCTCTGTGGAAAACTGAAAATCTTTGAACCGGGCTGTTATAGCGAATGCCGTCAGAGGTGCAGAGCGATAAAACTAAGTCTTGGAAGTCGATAGGATCCACTGCATTGCACCGGGTTTTATCCCATATTGCTCGGGTTTTTTCCACAGAGCGGTCTACTGAAAGTGTTGCACGTAGATGACTGTGTCTGTAGCAGCCTTGACCTGGCCCAAGAACATCAAGCCAAACTGGTTGAAGCCGTACAGGAGCGCTATTCTGGGAACACACGCAGAATAGTCAAACAACATAACATCTTTCATTGACTGCTGCACAATCAGCGAGATACTAAACAGGGAACCCGAGCACTAGTGGTCTGAATGACTCTAGGCGCAGACAGCATAATTGGCTGTCAAACTGAACATCTGGAACGTTCTTACACATCTTTCCATTGATATTGAAACTTTGTTTTCATGTCAAACTGTTAAATACGTAATTAAGGGATATATACAAATTATAACAATGAACATTTGTATATAACCTCGCCCCCCCCCCCCCCCCCTCGTAATCCGAACTGCATTTGTGACAATGTGCGTGACCCGACAAGAGAAAGTCAAAATATCCGGCTCGTTCAACCTGGTTTGTGCGTGATTTGTTACGTGTAATGTGAAATCATTAACTGTTTAAATTAAAATAGTGTAGCCTATATTAAACTATCGTATCCTCATTTGCAAAACATTATATATCAAGCAAAATCAGCAGTCGTTATATTTCTGACACCCTTAGTCGCAGCAAATAATTCCACAATAAATATAACCTGTGTGATGTATATTTATACTTATGTAACCTACTTGTGGTCGCATCTGCTGTTCAAACATCGACCAAACATGCATTCTTTGGTTATCTGACTTCATTGGTACAGGCGTGCAGTTACAAATAAATGTGTTCCCACACAATTGTTAAACAGGAAGAGAACCGAGTGACATTCACATATGTGGCAATGTGTTTTGTTTATTGCGATTGGAAAGATCAATTATGCTACTTCATTATATGTTGAGGTGTACATTTCTTGAAACAATACGACTGAAATGTTACTGTACATTTTAGAGACCACAACGCATTATTATATTTATAAAGTAATGTAAGAAATGGGCACATAAAAACATATATTATAGACATTGACACATTGTCATATATTATAGAACGCCATACATAAAAAATATATTATACAAAGTAGAAAGCCACATACACAATCATGCAATGTAGACAGTCACACATACTATCATACAATGTAGAAAGTCACACATACTATCATACAATGTAGACAGTCACACATAATATCATACAATGTAGACAGTCACACATACTATCATACAATGTAGAACGTCACACATACTATCATACAATGTAGAAAGTCACACATACTATCATACAATGTAGACAGTCACACATAATATCATACAATGTAGACAGTCACACATACTATCATACAATGTAGACAGTCACACATAATATCATACAATGTAGACAGTCACACATACTATCATACAATGTAGACAGTCACACATACTATCATACAATGTAGAAAGTCACACATACTATCATACAATGTAGACAGTCACACATACTATTATACAATGTAGACAGTCACACATACTATCATACAATGTAGACAGTCACACATACTATCATACAATGTAGACAGTCACACATACTATCATACAATGTAGACAGTCACACATACTATTATACAATGTAGACAGTCACACATACTAGCATACAATGTAGACAGTCACACATACTATCATATAATGTAGGCAGTCACACATACTATCATACAATGTAGACAGTCACACATACTATCATACAATGTAGACAGTCACACATACTATCATACAATGTAGACAGTCACACATACTATCATATAATGTAGACAGTCACACATACTATCATACAATGTAGACAGTCACACATACTATCATACAATGTAGACAGTCACACATACTATCATACAATGTAGACAGTCACACATACTATCATACAATGTAGACAGTCACACATACTATCATACAATGTAGACAGTCACACATACTATTATACAATGTAGACAGTCACACATACTATCATACAATGTAGACAGTCACACATACTATCATATAATGTAGACAGTCACACATACTATCATACAATGTAGACAGTCACACATACTATCATACAATGTAGACAGTCACATATACTATCATACAATGTAGACAGTCACACATACTATCATACAATGTAGACAGTCACACATACTATCATACAATGTAGACAGTCACACATACTATCATATAATGTAGACAGTCACACATACTATCATACAATGTAGACAGTCACACATACTATCATACAATGTAGACAGTCACACATACTATCATACAATGTAGACAGTCACACATACACAAACATACAATGTAGACAGTCACACATACACAAGCATACAATGTAGACAGTCACACATACACAAGCATACAATGTAGACAGTCACACATACACAAGCATACAATGTAGACAGTCACACATACTATCATACAATGTAGAAAGTCACACATACTATCATACAATGTAGACAGTCACATATACACAAACATACAATGCAGAAAGTCACACATACTATCATACAATGTAGACAGTCACATATACACAAACATACAATGTAGAAAGTCACACATACTATCATACAATGTAGACAGTCACACATACTATCATACAATGTAGAAAGTCACACATACACAAACATGCAATGTAGAAAGTCACACATACTATCATACAATGTAGACAGTCACACATACTATCATACAATGTAGAAAGTCACACATACTATCATACAATGTAGACAGTCACACATACTATCATACAATGTAGACAGTCACACATACTATCATACAATGTAGACAGTCACACATACACAAACATACAATGTAGACAGTCACACATACTATCATACAATGTAGACAGTCACACATACTATCATACAATGTAGACAGTCACACATACTATCATACAATGTAGACAGTCACACATACACAAACATACAATGTAGACAGTCACACATACACAAACATACAATGTAGACAGTCACACATACTATCATACAATGTAGACAGTCACACATACTATCATACAATGTAGACAGTCACACATACTATCATACAATGTAGACAGTCACACATACACAAACATACAATGTAGACAGTCACACATACACAAGCATACAATGTAGACAGTCACACATACACAAGCATACAATGTAGACAGTCACACATACACAAGCATACAATGTAGACAGTCACACATACTATCATACAATGTAGACAGTCACACATACTATCATACAATGTAGACAGTCACACATACTATCATACAATGTAGAAAGTCACACATACTATCATACAATGTAGACAGTCACACATACTATCATACAATGTAGACAGTCACACATACACAAACATACAATGTAGACAGTCACACATACACAAGCATACAATGTAGACAGTCACACATACACAAGCATACAATGTAGACAGTCACACATACACAAACATACAATGTAGACAGTCACACATACTATCATACAATGTAGAAAGTCACACATACTATCATACAATGTAGACAGTCACACATACTATCATACAATGTAGACAGTCACACATACTATCATACAATGTTGAAAGTCACACATACTATCATACAATGTAGACAGTCACACATACTATCATACAATGTAGAAAGTCACACATACACAAACATACAATGTAGAAAGTCACACATACTGTCATACAATGTAGAAAGTCACACATACTATCATACAATGTAGACAGTCACACATACTATCATACAATGTAGACAGTCACACATACTAGCATACAATGTAGACAGTCACACATACTATCATACAATGTAGACAGTCACACATACTATCATACAATGTAGACAGTCACACATACTATCATACAATGTAGACAGTCACACATACTATCATACAATGTAGACAGTCACACATACTATCATACAATGTAGACAGTCACACATACACAAACATACAATGTAGACAGTCACACATACTATCATACAATGTAGACAGTCACACATACTATCATACAATGTAGACAGTCACACATACTATCATACAATGTAGACAGTCACACATACACAAACATACAATGTAGACAGTCACACATACTATCATACAATGTAGACAGTCACACATACTATCATACAATGTAGACAGTCACACATACTATCATACAATGTAGACAGTCACACATACACAAACATACAATGTAGACAGTCACACATACTATCATACAATGTAGACAGTCACACATACACAAACATACAATGTACACAGTCACACATACTATCATACAATGTAGACAGTCACACATACACAAACATACAATGTAGACAGTCACACATACTATCATACAATTTAGACAGTCACACATACTATCATACAATGTAGAAAGTCACACATACTATCATACAATGTAGAAAGTCACACATACTATCATACAATGTAGAAAGTCACACATACTATCATACAATGTAGACAGTCACACATACTATCATACAATGTAGAAAGTCACACACACACAAACATACAATGTAGAAAGTCACACATACTATCATACAATGTAGACAGTCACACATACTATCATACAATGTAGAAAGTCACACATACTATCATACAATGTAGACAGTCACACATACTATCATACAATGTAGAAAGTCACACATACTATCATACCATGTAGACAGTCACACATACTATCATACAATGTAGACAGTCACACATACACAAACATACAATGTAGACAGTCACACATACTATCATACAATGTAGACAGTCACACATACTATCATACAATGTAGAAAGTCACACATACTATCATACCATGTAGACAGTCACACATACTATCATACAATGTAGACAGTCACACATACACAAACATACAATGTAGACAGTCACACATACTATCATACAATGTAGACAGTCACACATACTATCATACAATGTAGAAAGTCACACATACACAAACATACAATGTAGAAAGTCACACATACACAAACATACAATGTAGAAAATCACACATACACAAACATACAATGTAGAAAGTCACACATACTATCATACAATGTAGAAAGTCACACATACACAAACATACAATGTAGAAAGTCACACATACACAAACATACAATGTAGAAAATCACACATACTATCATACAATGTAGAAAGTCACACATACACAAGCATACAATATAGAAAGTCACACATACAAACATACAATGTAGAAAGTCACACATACAAACATACAATGTAGAAAGTCACACATACACACATACAATGTAGAAAGTCACACATACACACATACAATGTAGACAGTCACACATACAAACATACAATGTAGACAGTCACACATACTATCATACAATGTAGAAAGTCACACATATTATCATACAATATAGACAGTCACACATACAATCATACAATGTAGACAGTCACACATACTATCATACAATGTTGAAAGTCACACATACACAAACATACAATGTAGAAAGACACACATACACAAACATACAATGTAGAAAGACACACATACACAATCATACAATGTAGAAAGTCACACATACACAATCATACAATGTAGAAAGTCACACATACACAAACATACAATGTAGAAAGTCACACATACACAAACATACAAAGTAGAAAGTCACACATACTATCATACAATGTTGAAAGTCACACATACACAAACATACAATGTAGAAAGACACACATACACAAACATACAATGTAGAAAGTCACACATACTATCATACAATGTTGAAAGTCACACATACACAAACATACAATGTAGAAAGTCACACATACACAAACATACAATGTAGAAAGTCACACATACACAAACATACAATGTAGAAAGTCACACATACTATCATACAATGTTGAAAGTCACACATACACAAACATACAATGTAGAAAGTCACACATACTATCATACAATGTAGAAAGTCACACATACAAAAACATACAATGTAGAAAGTCACACATACTATCATACAATGTAGAAAGTCACACATACACAAGCATACAATGTAGAAAGTCACACATACTATCATACAATGTAGAAAGTCACACATACACAAACATACAATGTAGAACGTCACACATACTATCATACAATGTAGAAAGTCACACATACTATCATACAATGTAGAAAGTCACACATACTATCATACAATGTAGAAAGTCACACATACACAAACATACAATGTAGAAAGTCACACATACTATCATACAATGTAGAAAGTCACACATACAAACATACAGTGTAGAAAGTCACACATACACAAACATACAATGTAGAAAGTCACACATACTATCATACAATGTAGAAAGTCACACATACTATCATACAATGTTGAAAGTCACACATACAAACATACAATGTAGAAAGTCACACATACTATCATACAATGTAGAATGTCACACATACAAACATACAATGTAGAAAGTCACACATACAAACATACAGTGTAGACAGTCACACATACAAACATACAATGTAGAAAGTCACACATACAAACATACAATGTAGAAAGTCACACATACTATCATACAATGTAGAATGTCACACATACACAAACATACAATGTAGAAAGTCACACATACTATCATACAATGTAGAATGTCACACATACACAAACATACAATGTAGAAAGACACACATACAATCATACATTGTTCATCTCTGTTGTCGTCGTAAAGGTTTTTCACGTAATCTGACCACACATATACGATCTGATATTTTTATATTATGACTCTTCCATCTTTTGTCTTTAGACAGCCTGCTGATGTACGTGTTCTTTGATTAGTAAGCTCCTAGATTCTTGTGTGCATTAGTTTCGCATTTTTACTGTTGTGTTGTTTTTCAATTTCTCCGCAATTTTTCTCAAGCCATGTTTCTTTTGCCTCCTTATATAAGGTTCTGACTTTTCTGTGAATTTCTTCATATTTGGCAGGATTATTTTTGTTCTGTCTTCTTGATTCCATTCGTTGTAACATTTCTTCAGTCATCCATGTCTTATGGCCCACTTTCTTTAATTTTTGAATAATTTTTTCTGCTGCACAACTGATTGAATTCTTCAGCATTTCCCATTGATCATCTATATCTTGAAATAGGATCTCTAGATCAGACAATAATTTGTTCTTTACTTCTATGTTAAAATTATCTTGTATTTCTTTGTCAGTTTTCAATTTTCACAAGTCATATTTAGGGTTTCCTGCTGTATACTTGAAATTTTTTAACTTTACCCTCAATGTGCCTGTAATTAACCTGTGATCACTGTAACAGACTGCATTTGGAACTGTTTTTACGACTGTTAACGCATTTCGAAACCTTCTGTTAATCAGGATGCAATCTATCTGGTTTTTAATCCTGCTGTCTCGACTCCTCCATGTCCATAATCGTCTAGGATGCTGTTTAAACCAGGTGTTTCATACAACCATTTCTTGTTCTTTTGCCCATTCTACAAGTATGTATCCTCTTTCATTTCGCTCTCCCAAACCATAGTTGCCTACACTGCATCCATCGCTTTGCTTTCCTATTTTTGCGTTGAAATCACCCATTATGATATTTATTTCTGATTGTATGCAGTTCTTCAAAGCAGACTCTATGTCATTATAAAATTCCCCTATACTTTCTTCACTGCATTCACTTGTTGGGGCATATACTTGAATGGCATTTATTTTAAAAGGTCTTCCGTTTAACTTTACTAATAGAACTCTGTCTGACACAGTCCGATATCCTTTGACATAATTTGATGTTTGCTTATCTTATATAATGGCTACACCTCTTTGCTGTTCCTCTCCCCCAGAGTAAATAATCTTATAATCCTCTCCTGTCCTTATCCCTGCCCCTTTCCATCTCGTTTCCGATATTCTTAATATGTTAATCTTCTCTCTCTCTCCATTTCTTGTTTGATGTTTTCTAATTTTTCATCTGAATTCATTGTTCTAACATTCCAAGTTCCTACTTTCAATGATATTAATCTTTTGCACCTAGTAGCCTGCTGACGGTCTGGAATCGCCTGGTGCGCATGGCTATCCCTACCGGGCGAGGCTGCTCTTATGGAGCACCCATTTACGCCGTTTCTCTGATTATCGATGCGTCCACACAACATGATTTTCTTAGCATATGTAAAGAAGGTAGTTTGCCATTGATTTCCTTCCTAGCAGTGACCATACTGGTCATTGACCGTAGCCATTGTCTCCTCAAAAAAGAGATCCTCAGCCTACCATCGTGAAGGTGGAGACCATAACCTACAACTATATGTCGGCTGCTCTCTATCTTCATCCACCACCTGCACCCATGGCTTCACGTAACCATGATCGGGAGGCTAAACGTGTACTCCACCTTGCCCAAGGGTGTCCCGTAGGCTAGCGGATGGAAGGAGGCACCTTACTTCTCCTTTGATAGGGGATACCCCTACCCCGCTACCCCGTATAAATATAAAGAAAAAAATGTGTGTAAAGATAAGCAACTAACTTATATTTTGAACTAATATATTAATTAAATTCTTGTTTTTGTTTATAAGGGCTCGCGGTTGCCCAGAGACCAGAGCCTCCCCATCAGGTCCCCACCTACCTGTGTATCATTCGGCTGACCGGCTCTGTTGGTAGTCCTGGCAAGATCTAGTGCAGAGACAACACATCTGGATCGTATCCAAAAGCTCAAGAATCGATCTGAATGTGCATGCTCAGTTAGGTAATATGGTTCAAGTCCACTTGTGTGGATCTGACAAAAATAAATGTTACAGACTGAAAAAAGTTAGCTGAGTGTTGTTAAGTTAATAATTACTTTTACGAATGATTCCATGTATAATAGTTCTTTGTTATACATTATCTTTGACCATAATTCACTGATTGACTAATATAAGTCAATTATAACAATGTCCAATTGCCGAGTCAGTGTGGCAGTGGCTGTATAAAGTCCAAGAAACAAAGCAAGCCAATACGTGGAATATTATTTATGATATAAATACTCATCACGTGTGTTATAGAAATAGCTAACTTTGATTATCTTCCTTGATGAGCTTAATGTATATTCTATTTGCTTCCCTTGTCAACCTCCTTTGCCTATGAGACAACATGTGTTCAAACTAACATTTCAACAGACGAAATGTTCATTTATACAAATGTTTTACTCAAAATTAGTATAGGATAAGTCACGCGAACTTGTAATTAAATTGTTGCTGGAATAATCACTTCGGTATCTTCGGTGATTTTTGAAGATGGAAGGCGAGCCTAATGTTCTCCAAGATGCACACCTGTATGATCGTATCCTTCGTCTGAGCCATCCATGATTTCCCTCTTATCAGTCGCTGGCCCTTAACTGCGTCCAGCGCCTCATGCAACGGGTGATCTGTGTCAGCAGCTACTCTGAGGTATGCCTTCGCCTGCATCACCTTGAGCCTACCAGCAACAGTCGGCAAACCAAGGATATACCGCATACACACCCCTGGGGTGTCTCTGGTGCATACCAGAATGACCCGCATAGCCTCGTTCTGTATGCGCTCCAGTCTCACCAGCTGACTCTTTGAAACAGTGAGCCGTCCTAGTCCATAATCAATCACTGAGAGGATCAAGTGCTGGTATAGTCTGAAAAGCATTCTCTGCTCTATGTCCATTGCAGCCATAGTTTTAAGTGCGTTGAGTCCCTTTTGAGACCTTGTCACAGCCGTCTCCACGTGATCCTTGAAGGAAAGGCTCCTGTCAAATGTGATTTCCAGATACTTCAGTTTGTTCTCTCTGTTGACGCTTCCACCATCTCTTGTGAGGCTTGGAACATCAGCTCTCACAATCCTGTTGTCCATTTCACGTCTCAGCTCTCTCTGACAAGCACACGTTTTCCAGTCTTTCGCCTGGGCGCAGTTATGTGACCCATTAACTCCGCCCACTCGTGTCTTAGTGACATCGTTTTACACTCTTGCTCTGTTTCTCGTATCCATCTCATGGCAGATAGACAGACAGACAGACAGATAGATAGATAGATAGATAGATAGATAGATAGATAGATAGATAAATAGATAGATAGATGGATGGATGGATGGATAGATAGATAGATAGATAAATAGATAGATAGATAGATAGATAGATAGATAGATAGAAAGATAGATAGATAGATAGATAGATAGATAGATAGATAGATAGATAGATAGATAGATAGATAGATAGATAGATAGATAGATAGATAGATAGAACATATTTTTGTAGTGATAATTATAGATAGATAGATAGATAGATAGATAGGTAGATAGATAAATAGATAGATAGATAGATAGATAGATAGATAGATAGATAAATATATAGATAGATAGATAGATAGATAGATAGATAGATAGATAGATAGATAGATAGATAGATAGATAGATAGATAGATAGATAGAGAGGGGTAATTAGGTAGGCAGGCGGCAAGCAGGCAGGCAGGCAGGCAGACAGACAGATAGATAGATAGATACCCGCCAGGGTCTGGGGGAAGCCGGGCCGGGTCAGCTAGTTTACTTATAAATCATACTTTGCAACAGTCGGCAAACCAAGGATATACCGCATACACACCCCTGGGGTGTCTCTGGTGCATACCAGAATGACCCGCATAGCCTCGTTCTGTATGCGCTCCAGTCTCACCAGCTGACTCTTTGAAACAGTGAGCCGTCCTAGTCCATAATCAATCACTGAGAGGATCAAGTGCTGGTATAGTCTGAAAAGCATTCTCTGCTCTATGTCCATTGCAGCCATAGTTTTAAATGCGTTGAGTCCCTTTTGAGACCTTGTCACAGCCGTCTCCACGTGATCCTTGAAGGAAAGGCTCCTGTCAAATGTGATTTCCAGATACTTCAGTTTGTTCTCTCTGTTGACGCTTCCACCATCTCTTGTGAGGCTTGGAACATCAGCTCTCACAATCCTGTTGTCCATTTCACGTCTCAGCTCTCTCTGACAAGCACACGTTTTCCAGTCTTTCGCCTGGGCGCAGTTATGTGACCCATTAACTCCGCCCACTCGTGTCTTAGTGACATCGTTTTACACTCTTGCTCTGTTTCTCGTATCCATCTCATGGCAGATAGACAGACAGACAGACAGATAGATAGATAGATAGATAGATAGATAGATGGATGGATGGATGGATGGATGGATAGATAGATAGATAGATAGATAAATAGATAGATAGATAGATAGATAGATAGAAAGATAGATAGATAGATAGATAGATAGATAGATAGATAGATAGATAGATAGATAGATAGATAGAACATATCTTTGTAGTGATAATTATAGATAGATAGATAGATAGATAGATAGGTAGATAGATAAATAGATAGATAGATAGATAGATAGATAGATAGATAAATAGATAGATAGATAGATAGATAGATAGATAGATAGATAGATAGATAGATAGATAGATAGATAGATAGATAGATAGATAGATAGATAGATAGATAGATAGAGAGGGGTAATTAGGTAGGCAGGCGGCAAGCAGGCAGGCAGGCAGGAAGGCAGGCAAGCAGGCAGGCAGGCAGACAGACAGATAGATAGATAGATCCCCGCCAGGGTCTGGGGGAAGCCGGGCCGGGTCAGCTAGTTTACTTATAAATCATACTATGCAATATTCATACTAATTATTTTCATTACACAGCCTACATGTATACACTCTAAAAAATTATTTTGTGTGTCTCCCTTGTTGTTTACTCTGTCATTATATGTATGTCCCTTGATATTGTTTTTGTTTTTTTTCTCAAGTTTCCATCATGTTTCAGGATATTGGGGTCAACACTAGCATCTTTCAGCTGTATGTTGATTCCTAGGCTAGATTACGCTCATCTGCACGCCACAACTTTCTGAGCGACCGGCTCAACGCTCTCATAAGTCACTGGCTCGACTCGAACCATTACTTATTCTCGTGCACTCACGTCAACCACGAGAGTATTCGGGGTTAACGGAGAAAGCTGCTAACCCTCGGCCAGGGAGCCGGCGCTTGATATTGTGATTTCCTATTATTCAGTTCTCTACATTTCTCAGTATAATGTTGGGACGCGGGGAACATGTCAATTTTCTGTGGGATTTCAATACTAAAGGTAGACCATGGGAAAACCTTTCGTAAAAAAAAAATGTGTGGAGATGCAGGATGCACTTAAAACCATCAACCTTGTCAGCATCAACAGTGATTGTGTTACCAGAATTACAAACCGAGTAGGAGATGGGGTCAGAACTATTGATCTGACACTGGTTTCCCCTCAACTCACTACAGTATGCCAGGCTACGGAATACAATATATGATACTAAAGACATACCTCCTGAATTATGTCAGGCTATATTTATTGCAATCCCCAAGACACCAGGCGCGTTGGAATGTAAGTGACCTTAATCTTCAACCAGCCAGGTCAGAGTGCACACAGACGTGAACATAGCCGGTGTTGGAAATGCCCAACTGTAATGGTTCCTTTAGTTACCAAATCCAAAGAAACAAACACGGGCATGATGCAACAGTGACGTTAAGGTGAGAAGATTGGAAACATCAAACATTGATTGCAATGAACAGAGAATGGGAATACAATATGCTACTGATAAGAAGGTCAGCGACTGATAAGAGGGAAATCATGGATGGTTCAGGCAGAGGGTACGATCAGACAGGTGGGCATCTTGGAGAACATTATGCGAGGAGAGGAGTGGGTCAGAGTGCCAGCGGAGCAGTCAGACTTGTGCAGAGTTATAATCACATTGAGCCGGGAGTGCAGGGAATGGCCAGCAGGGGAAACGGAATTGGAAATCCAGCAATTAATTCAGGATAATGCTCTCCCGGGTGATGTGATTATCTACACAGATGGTTCGGTGTTGAGAAGTAAGAGAAGTGCCGGGGGGGGGGGGGGTTCTTAGCAAAAGCTAATGGTCGATGTTTGGTGCAGGAGAGCTTGGCATATGATACCGCAACATCTAGCTTAAGAATGGAGGTGGAGGCTTCACTGCGGCTTTCCGCTTTATCGAGAATACGATACTCACACACATCGTGATTGTAAGTGACACAGAAATCATACTGAGAAAGGTGAGGACAGGCAAGCTTCGTGCAGAGTGGCTTGCTTCGCTTCGGAGGTCACGGATGGCAAGTATCGCCTGGATCTTTTCTCCGGGGCATGCCGGTGTGCTGGGGAATGAACAGGCGGACAGATTGGCTGGATCTGCAAAACTTGGTGGAGTATTGATGCACGCTAAGGCAGACGAGGTTGCGGCCTTGTGGGAGCACGTGTACAACTCTGATGAGCAAATGGATCACCATGGTCTGGTAAAAATGAGACAGCGAAGAGTGACGAGGGGATCTGGCCGACGCTCAACGCTCAGGGGAAAGGCGAGATGGACATATAATCAGATTGCTACTGGTACTAATGATGTTGGAACTCTTCGCTGGCTGCTGGGATTAGGGACGGAGCGCTAATGGAAATGCCCCGAATGCTGTGATATCGGTTCCTAAATCAATCAATCAATCAACAATATGCTACTTGCTCAGAAACTCTGGCCGTGATACAGTCTCACAACACCATGCTGATTGTGACTTACTGGGCAGATTTAGTAGTTTGCCACGTCTGTCTGAACGACCGACGCTCGTATCACTGTTAAACATTAACAAATTGCAGTCTAAATCAACATCACATGCAGCTGATTACGAACGCCGTATTCGAATCGTGTTCGCTACCACTTGGCCTCAGACACCAGGGAATGTCGAAGTAAAAGCAACATTTAGTCAGATGAAGAATGTGTTCATGCAATTCTTCATCGAAACAGTGAATGCAGATCTTCGGAGCTATATTAAGCTATTCCTGACATGCCAAAGCGAATCATAGGCTATTAGTAGACACGTGATGAATTATGCGTAGATGTGGTTTTAAGAAAGAATGATGCAAACACCGTTGACGTATAGAAAGATTATTAAGGATATCCTCAATTAAGTTAACTTAATGTTTTATATGTTAAGCTTTATTTTTGTAACAGTGTCCAATTGTCATTGCAACAAAATCACTTATGTTCCCCCTATGACACAGCTATCAGTGTATATAACTCCATCTTCCGACTATGTATTTTTTTCTGTCAGCTGGTACACTGACACCAATGTTACATCCGCTGCCCATTTTGACACCCTCGGTCAATGTAACTGTAACTCTGTGTAATGCTTCTCTGTTACGAAGCATCATTATCCTCTGTTTTCCACAATCTACCCTGCCCATTCCACATAAATGACGGTTTGTGTCTTCAGTTTGTGTAATACAAGACCTGCTTCTATTCAACGTATGTCCCTTGGTATCGTTTAACTTATCTGCGACGGTGGTGGCATGGAGATTATTATCAGCAGAGTTGATCCAGAACACCAGTGGCCAGAGATATCTGCGGAGAGACAAGAACGACTAGGCCAGTTGTCAGGGCACATGATGATGGCCACCTATACCTTCGTGCACTCAGACCTACATTATGTGATCACCATGTTTCGTCACATCTCCACTCCAGTTTTCTAAAATGGCGCATTCTTTTTATTTATTTTCCCCCCTTATTTACTTGAAAATTAAAAAAAAAAAAAAAACCCACCTCTTACTTCAGTGCTATTACCTTACTTAGTTAGGAGTTGTAAAGAACCGTTAAATCTGTACGGTAGCATTGTAGCCCCTTGTCTAATAATGTGAGAGTTATAATTTTAAGAACTTATGCGAAGAACAAACAGTCTTGTGTATAGGAAAGTTGCAATCTAGTTCACGAGCTTGGGGAAGACCTACATAGCCAAAACTGTAAGCACGAAAACATCGTAATTAACTCTATTATATTCATACTCTACATTTACGGTTGCAATCATAGGTGGCTTTTTGTTTAAGCCTCCATAAACATCCTACAGAACAGACCAAATAAGTTGAAAGACAAAGAATTCTTTTGTGATCGGTGGTCGTCGATTTTCTCGTCTGTGTGGGCTACCCACCAGACATGTTTTTCATTCCCACTGGTTGCCTGGTCTCTACTAGGATGAAACATTTCTGCAGCGTTAAAGCAAACATCAGCGACTGTCGTACATCCACTTGTCTATTATGGATAGGCATCGATGTCAACTGTTTCTTCGTGCCATTACCATACCTTTAAGGACCACATATGGTATAATTGTTTGTTGCTGACCATTTACATGTTTTATTACTGAAACAACCTACTTCTTGCCACGGAGCTGATTCTTGGCTCGTTTTCTCAGCCTCAATGACAGACTTTAGCAGGAACATTCATAGGATATAAACACTGAATAACATGACGTCCGTGACACTCCTCAATATTTATTATTGATGATTATCACAGCAAATATCTTCATACGTTCCTGAATGGTGCGGGATGGCATGTGATCAATATACAAAGCACATATTCAAAGCAGCTGAGTAATGTTCACAACTTTGATAAGAGACAATCGTCTCATTTGCACAGTAATTTCTAACACAATGTCTGACTACGCGGCGGTCACAATTACGGCCGTCCGCCCTTGACGTCTGGCGTGGAACATTGCTGAGCCGTCATCAACTCGGCACACTGCAAACAGGCTTTGAATGGCTATTCAATCAGCCGCACAACTGTACGAAATACTTTCGCCTCTTGCTGAAGAATCATTACACTAATAGAGCGAATAATCTTTCACGGCTTCAACACAGTTTCACGTCTTGCTTCAATCGAGACTCTGGCCTGACTGAGTCCAGCTGTCTCGTTTTCACGTGAACTACCCAACTCCCGTCACGTGATGCACAACTTCTTTGAATAGTCTCCGTTCGCTATTCATCATAATCATGAGTTCCACACTGACTTTCCTTGATTTATTCGTGCGTGTTAGTTCATAGTGATAGCGTGAATTGCTCTCACTACGGCAATTCCTCTTCTACGGTAAACCTATTCTTAATACACCAGTTTACCGCTGTCTGCCTCATATCGGCACATGGCACTTTTGTTGCTGCTGTTGGTGGTGTTGCCTGGCCTGCCGTGATTTCCTAATCTCCTCCCTCTCTTCTTGCCTCTGATATGAGCCTCATTTTGCAGAATTCCACTGCACTCTGTACACGCACATGTGCTAGCCAAAAATGTTAATTTAATCAAAGAAGCAATGACACAATACAAGTCAAACTTAAAGCCCACCCCCCCCCCCCCCCCCCCTACCCATTTGTTTGTTGGAAGCAATGTTTTCCCATGTTCTGCCATTAGCATTGAAATCCCACACAAATGACGTTCTCCCGGTGACCCCGCTAGTCCTGAGAATCTAGTTTCGCATTGCAGGTATAACTACTGACCAACATATGTGGGTTCGATCATTGGTATGTTTCATAGGTGAAAACGTAGTATCGTGCATAATAGTAAATCATATTATCAAGGGACATAATTAAAAACTATGTTTCAACTAATAAGGGAGACAAGGAAATTAATTCATTGGAGTATATAAAAAAGAAGTCGCTTAAAAGTCGACAGTGTCCACTTCATTGCACCGGGTTTTATCCCATATGGCTCGGTCTTTTTCCGCAGCACGGAAAGCGTCGCAGAAAGCACGAACTCCGTAGCTTTTAGCGACGACCCACAGGAGTCTCCGAAACATTTAACTCGTAAACCGAAGGGTGCGGCCCGGAATCGAACCCACAACCTTCGGAGCACGAGTCAAACGGCTTGACCACTTCGCCACAGAGACTCCCCATGGTACTACCGAAATAAACTATGTCCATATAAACTATATAAACCTTTCGTTAATACCTGGAGTATATAAATGACGACTATGTATATGAAAACAGTTAGTTTGAATATAGCATGGTATGATTTCTAAATAAGCAAACAACATGTAAGTTGAATAGCTATATAAACATTTAAGTTATTGCATTTGTTTACTTTTCTAGTCGCTGATCTCAAATGATAGATAATATCTAAATATAAGAGTTGCATATTTAGGGGAAAATATATCTTGTGTACTATCAATATTGCTATTTTTTCCGCGCGTTTCCACCGTGTTTCAGGATATTGCGGTCAACACCGGCATCTTTCAGCTGTATGTTGATTCCTAGGCTAGATTACGCTCATCAGCACGCCACGACTTTCTGAGCGACCGGCTCCATACTCTCATAAGTCATTAGCGTGACTCGAACCACTTCTAATTCTCGTCCGCTCACGTCGACCACGAGAGTATTCGGGATTAACGGAGAAAGCTGCTAACCCCTCTGCCAGGCAGCCGGTTAATATAGCTATTACCATAGTTTATTTCGGTAGTACCTGTTACATTGTTTGCCTGGCAGCCGGTTAATATAGCTATTACCATAGTTTATTTCGGTAGTACCTGTTACATTTTTTGCCTGGCACATAATCATGTGCCACAAAATATAAAACTGCAGATATGTTTCACCCAAGCAAAGGCCAGGCAACCAGTTGGAATGACAAACGTATCGCCACCAAATCATTCAGCTAGTTTGGGGGTAGCCGACACAGGCGAGAAGACCACCGCTGTTGGAGCTGTTTAACTGCAACGACACTCTCCGTCGCCATAGATTTAACATGTGTTACCTCAGTTTTCTTTTCTTTTTTATTTTGTTCACGGGAATTTGTTAAGACCATCGACAACAAAACACGTCCTTGTCTAACCCCTACCATGATCTGTTCATCACTGTCCACTGATGTTTATGGGGGATTAAAGACAAAACCGCCTATGATGACATCCGTGTATGTAGAGAATGGTTACAATATAGTTAATTTCTATGGTTTCATCCATTGTAGTAGGCCTCTTTCAGACCTTTATTTGAAGTTACCAGTGTGTTGTTGCTTGCCTTCTATACAATTATAAATATGTATGTTAATATTTAGAAGGGATTGTGTGAACACATAGATTTAGAAATCATGGGGTCGGTAGAATATTCCTCCTTGTCTTAGCCAGAGATTATCCATATAATCATTAGTCATTAGTCATTAGTGGCGGTTCCAAGATCACAGCAAAGGGTCGTCCCCATTATGCTCCGTTCCCGTGCCAGTGAATATCAGATAAAATATTCCTCACTGCAGCATGTGAAAAGTGGAAAAGACAGGAGTCTCGACAAACAACGGCCAACTCAGGCACACTGTGCAAAATGCCACGGCCAGAATGTCACCACAAGAGTCCTCTACAAACAGTAAAGTTACCTCTGATGGAATTGACAGTCACTTCCCAACCAGATGTTCACCTACAAAGTCTCGATGTCTCTAGATATTGTTGTTCCATTTCTAGACGTTTTCTAGCCATCACACCATTTTTTTCTCAAAATGTAGATCACGCAACAAAACGACCTCGAACTGATGTAAAGAAACATGTCACGGTACATAATGCCGTCGCCAGAATGCCAACACAAAAGACCTCCTCGAAAACACAGTTCATCATCGATGGAAACGGCAGTCACTAGCAAAATCAGCAGACACACATTTCTGCATAAGGCAAGAAAACCGGTCGCTTCTGCGACACTCCAGCCCCCATACATGCAGCCACTGTGAACGAACATTTACTGCGCGAATCGGCCTTACCAGTCACATTCGCTACCGCCATGGGTAAAGGTTATTATGCCTTTTTGAAGCACAAACTATCGTCTGTCAACAAAGAAAGGTGCCAATGGACTGTATGTTTTGATATGAACACGTGCCCACGCTTTCCTTTCCTACTGGGCACATATCGCTTTACCTTTCCATCAACTGATTGCCATTCCTTTTCATTTGTGTGGTACCCATTGTTCCAGATTTCATCCACATACACTATGTCATAATTTGCATTGTGCATTTTCCTTATTTCACATATGAATTTGTTTATCACGGCTTCTAAATCCTTGCTCGCTAATTATATTTCTAACTCTCTTGTACTTTCTAAAAGTGAAGCGTAATGTTCTCATAATTTTCCAAAAACGTGTGTTTTGGATAGCTCTATGCCTTTGTTCTTTCTCAACCAAACCCTAAGTGTTCTTACAGTCACTGTTTCTTTGGTATCCAGCATTTTTTAAATAGCTCGCCTGATGTCATCCCTGTCAAAGCCGTCTACAATTGCCTTTCTACCCACCGTTTGCTTATTGCGTGGTGGTGTCATTACAGATTCTAGCACCCATCGACGAAATGACCGTTTACTCAAACCCAATACATGCACTGTTCTTTTCTCGGGATCTGTAATTGTATGAAACAGTTTCCTGCGATCCGCATCTTGACAACAAAATATGTGTACAACTTCACAGCGATAATTTAAAATGTGCAGCATTTAACATTCAATCCAATTCAACAATATTCACACATTCATATGTGTGACATAATGTCCCCAGTTTACACCAGCTTGCAGACGATTATAAATATCTTTTCCAAGAAAGGAGAATTTCACGTGTGAGAGACTGGCAATTCCTTTTATGGTAACGAATGCCAGCGCTCAGATAGAGGCAAGGAATGTGCCAGTAGCTGGAAATAGCAGGGAATAGTTTGGTAAAACTCCCAGGCGGGACCAGACATAGTCACTTGAGTCTGGACGTCCCAACAATGTAGATGTGAGTTTATTCCGGGAGGGTGTAGGCCCTATTGTGGGGCCATTTTTGCCTCTATGTTGCATTGGTGAGCATACATATGTTTTTTCTTTGAATGATAAGATTTGTGTTAGAAAGTTAATACAATCTTTGCTTGATATGAGAAGTATCCTACATGTTTTGTGGGTAGTTTGGCGGAGTCTGCCACGGCACCGTTACTTCTGTAAGAAAGCCAGCCTGAGACTTTAACGTCTATACCACTGTCCAATATTCCTAAGCTTATAATTCTTATCATGCTATGATTACTGCTTCATCTTCTTTTGAAGAGTTTGATGTCTCTGTAAATTCTGTACTGTGTCTGCAGAGTCAATCTATCTTCACTTTTGGTTCATCTCATCTAGGGAAGAGCCTGTCTTTACCGGACCTTTGGTAAAGTATTCAGGTGTTACATAATGCCTTTGTTAAAGATTCAGATCCTGTACGCACATATCTATATTGTGTGTGTGAATCTTTACTTTATCTGTGTGCAGAATATGCCGGGGACGGAACGTATATTTTGTGTGTATGACAGCCTGGGGACACAGTTAGATAAGACACCCCATTTGCTTTTGTCGGATTTGGTGGACTCTGTATGTCATTGGCACAATTATATTTATGAGAACGGTTCACATACCTACATACTCATTTTTACCTGCCGTAAATCGTGCAGTGTGCTTGCCAAAATAACAAGACATTGGAGCCAAGATTTCCAAAACTCCGACCTTAGTCACACACCCCACCTCGGGAATGTTCTATAACAGATGGGTGTACTCCCATATAGAGGAGTGTTTTTATGTGTGATAATATATCTCCAATTGGTATCTGTGATGTCCTGTACGTTGTATCGGTAGAAGCGTGAGGTTGGTAGAGTGTTCAGATTACCGCCCCACTTTCCCGCCAAATAGACCCATACGTTACAGGCCCACAGGTGATACCACCCATCATGATATGAGGTTTGTCTTCGGACTATATGTTTAATTGTTGTCTATGTGAGTCTTAGGAGCCTGCATAATAAGCTAGTATATTTATGGCTTGTCATTTTTTGATTTGCAGACATGTGAGGCGGCGTGGGACATCTTAGCTGGATCTTAGCTGGATCTTAGCTGGATCTTAGCTGGTTCTTGGCTGGATCTTAGTTGATTTTAGCTGAATCGAAGTATAGACCACTTTGGCTGTACACATTTGGCCGATACTTTTGGACGAGAAGTCTTTTATGAGGGTTACTGGTCTAGCCCAGAAGTCACCCAGGGCTGCCAAACAGCCACATTTTTTCCTAGAAAACCAGAGGGGAAGTAATCCCCTATTATTCTTCTGGCAACTGGGAGAAACTCCAGACGGAGTTATCTCCTTTTTTGGGTTTGACATTCTAGTGACATGTATTGAAAAGCTTCAACTACTCATCCCTGGCATCTGACGAGAGATGACACCAACGCATAGAGAGTTCTTCGTTCGCTGGAGACCCCAGCGACTTTGTTGAGAGTCTGTGCTTTATTCGTTCCAGAATGTTGGGAGAGGGGCTTCTTATTCTTCCTGGTTAATCATGGAAGTTATAGGTCTGCCAAAGTCACGGATGGGATGGTACTTTCCTTCTGAGAGGGCATCATAATTTGACTTAGATATGAACCCAGCTACACTTTCCTTGGTTTGTTTAAATGTCGTGCTGAGACATTTGAGACTTCGTCTTTTTCCACGATTAAGTATGCAAGTCTTACCATTTTCGGGAAATCGCCTAGAGAGGTTCAACTAGCTCTGACCCATACTCAGGGAGAGTCCTTCCTTCACCAACCACCCCAGTACGTCGTTGAGAGTCCGTGCTTCCACTTTTCCCGCATGATGGACATTAATACCAAGGGGTGAAATCCCTATTTTATGCAGACATATTTTCCTCTCAAGACCAACGCCATATCGAGTAGTCCAGACTCAGTCACACCATCATCATTTTTATAGAAGGGAAATGGAGGACAGTTCCTTTTGTTAGTCAATTATGACTGTATGTGATCAACTTCAATGAGCCGTATTCCCATTACTGTGTTCAGTATCCAGAGAACCTTGTTTTTCCTCAGTGGCACATTGTGGGGTGTGGTCAATTCAGGATGGGAGGAACCCATCTCTTTCATCGGTAGAATCAGAAGAGGAGTAGGGTAGAACAGTAGAAGTGTCGTCATCGAACTGTTGGTGTGGGAGAATAAAGACAGCTGTAGAGAAGCCCAGTGTGGAGTGAATCTACATTCTCCTGATTTTGAATATTGGTGACTTCAAGAACTGAGTTACAATAAGGACACAATCAACAGTCAGATCCCTGACTGTTATTGGTTTTTTTAGGTGTAGGGAGATAGAGGAGGTGAGATAGAGGAGGTGCGATAGAGGATGGGAGAGGAGGTATAGATTAGAATTGAATGCATTACTTGATAATGTATTTGGTTTGTTTGATGTTTTGATAGATTGTAGTGGAGACAGAGTCTCGTATTTCCATATTATGAGATTCTGACAATAAAAGATATATGTTCGTCAGGAGAGTTTTCATTGTCTAGTGACCAGTGTAACACTGTTTGTTGTTGTAGAGAACTGTGCTACTATAGGTTTATCTGCAGAGAATCCAGTGGGAGGTCGACCAACACACAGTCTCTGATATTTTATCCAAGAATAACAACTTGATAGAGATCTGTGGTTAAGTGACCTATTCTCTGTTTTTTCTTCAGGAAGGTAGTTTATCATGTAAAGTGGGTGGAGTCTATCCGACCAACACCCCATTCTTACTTCAAAAGAGCCAATAACTACTCTATTCCTGGAGTCTTTTAGGAAATAAACTGTCTCGATCAACTGCCTTGATACGGCGAACCTGATGGACCTATCGATTATTTCCCCTAGACACTATTTCAGTCCATTTCGTATGGTATTCTCATTTATTATCCCACAATATGTTAGCGATAAACTGTAAGATTTATAAAATTATAACGTTTCATGAAAACACCCACATTATTGGCGACACCTCTGAACACTCCAGTTAAATTGTGTGATGCACTTGCCATAGATCATTCTCGTGCTGCACGACACAATTCCAGTATTTAACGCTGATGTTTCCGTGTGAAGGTGTAATACATTTCATAATCTGCATTTCATTTCTCACCCTTATAATTATATACCGCATATAAACAGACATTGAAATCTGCCGTACAATCGCCAGAAAAAAAAAACCAGAAAAAATGTTGAGTGGACAGAATGATGAGGTTATATGCTACATCTCATCATTCTCCATAAGTTCGTTACTGAGATATGTCTTTTTATATGGGTATCTGCAGCGTATTAGGCAAACATCAGCGAATGTCGTACATCTGCTTGTGTATTATAGTTAGATATCTGTTCATTGAACAGTTAACATATCCGTATGTCCAAACGTTATATCATTTTGTGGCACATACATATGTGCCAGCCAAACATTTGTATCAAACCACTGAAGGAAATAGTAAATTCCGAAGGATATTACACTAGATATATAATCCCGTGGATAGACTACTCTTATTTTGATACATTATCTACCATGTGAGGTCACATGCTAGAAATCTAAGGCAATGATGTAACTTACATTAATGTTAGCAGTTATTACCATAAAGGTTGTATGTTCACTTAGAAATCGTTCTATGCTATCTGCAAACTAACTATTTTCATTACACAGCCTTCATGTATGCACTCCGATAAATTAATTTCCTAGTCTCCCTTGTTGATTAACACACTAATTATATTTATGTCCCTTGACAATATAATTTCCTATTATATAGGTTTCTACGTTTCTCAGTAAAATGTTGGGTTGCTGGGAACCTGTCATTATTTGAGGAATGTCAATACTAAAGGCAGATCATAGAGAAACCATTATTTTAACAAACAAATGGGAGGAACTGTATGTGGACATGAAACCATCAACCGTGTCTGCACCAACAGTGATAGTGTTAAAGAGTAGGAGATGAGGCCAGTACTATTGACCTGACACTGGTTTCCCCTCAACTCACGACAGTAGGCCAGACTGCTGAATACAATATCTGCTACTGGAGACATACCACCTGAATTATGCCAGTCTGTGTTTATTGTAATCCCCAAAACAGCAAACGCGTTGGAATGTATGTGACCATAATCTTCAACTAGCCAGGAAATAATCACAGAGGAGTGAACCTGGCCGGTGTTGGAGATACCCCAATTGTAATGGATCTCTCAATCAGCAAATCCAAAGAAACAAAATCAAGGGAAGTAAAATATGTCGGTACGTTAAAAGTCATAATTCTCTTATGGGTTGCATTGTGGAGACCAGGTGTTGCCTAGGTAATCTAGATCAAAGTGTGATCATCTGCACTTGAGTTAGTCCGGACCATAACCCAGCGACCTGCCGAGTTACTCCAGAGGAAAGGTAACACGACAAGCTGTAGAAGATGTCAGATCAGCATGATCCAGCTTGCCGTGACATTTAGTCTTTAGGTTGCAATTCCTCGTGTCAGGTTTGGTGAGCGCAGTCCATTCCTCAGCTTAACAAAAACATGCATTCTGTCCTGTGCGGTTCTTTCTTGTAATGGACAGATAGAACGTTGCGTACAAACAGTTATAAAGCATAATATGAAGATACTGGTTATTACATATAATATGAAATAAAGAAGTGAAGTCCTTGCTGTGATATCCTCAGGAACAGATGAAGTTGCAGTGTCCATTGTGACGTTTTGACGGAGGAACCTGGATTTCAGTGTAGTCACCCAACGTTAATCAACAAGGGAGACCAATAAATTAATTAATTATGTGCATGGATAAAGGGTGTCTAAAGAAGCTAGTTAGTTTGAAGATGACATAGAAAAATTTCTAAGTAAACATACAACCCTGAATATAAATATTTATTAACACAAATTTACGTTATAGCATTGTCTTATATTTCCAGTATGTGACATCGCATGGCAGATACTGTCTGTAAAGAAGTGTTAGTCTGTCTACAGGAATACTGTTTCTAGTGTAATATCCTTCTGATGTTTGGGATGTTGTTCTTGATTTGGTTAACATTTTGTGGCTGTCACATGTGCATGTCATTCTTAAACTGCCAGGGTACTGTTACTGAGGTAGCGGATTCAAACCCTACACCGGTCAGTTTGACTAACTTGTTTACTTAACGACTTTGACGTCCTAAAGTACAAATACCTCAGATGAAAGAGTGGGTTCACCTGATGGCGAGGGATACTGGTAATAGGGAAAGCTAATCCACCAGCAACAGTCAGTCCAGTGCACTAGAAGTAGTAGCACGTGTATGGACAACGCTTGAGTTCAAAACACCATCACATTTATACGCGGGTAACCTGTCTCTTCGTCCATAGGGTATAGATGGATCTGATGCTTGTGTGAGTGTGAGGCTGCGTGGCCTGTCTCTTCTTCTATGGGGTTGAGATGGATCTGATGCTTGTGTGAGTGTGGGGTTGTGAGATTGTGTTGTTGTATGATTGTGTGGTAGCGAGTTTGTGAGGTTGTGAGATTGTGTGGCTGTGAGAGTATGTTGTTGTGAGATTGTGTGGTTGTGAGATTGTGTGATTGTGAGATTGTGTGATTGTGAGTTTTTCTGGTTGTGATATTTTGTGGTTGTGAGATTGTGTTTAGTCTGCCTTTCTATTGCCCGCGAGGTAGTCTCTATGGCGAAGTGTTTATGTCGCCTGCCTCGCGCTTCGAAGAGCGTGAGTAAGATTAAGGGCTATGTAGATTCTGGGCTACTGATCTGCTGAGAGAAACCGAGCCATATGGGATAGTACCCGGTGCAATGAAGTCTAATACCTTGCCTTTTAAACCTTGTGTTTATGTTCCCACGAGTGGAGAGTTCGCGTGAGCTTGTGGTTAGTCTGTCATCGTTTATATTCTGATACAGAGATACCATGTGATTATGTTTATATTCTGATACAGAGATATCATGTGATTATGTTTATTCCTTGCTCGCTAATCATCGGCTGTAGGATCCTTGTATCCCGCGCTTTACTTCTGCTGAAGAAGAAGAAACGTATGATGGTGCTGTGAAAACACTCAACGAGTGTGTGGCAACGTCTTTGTAAATAGAATTCTTTTGCTCCACATTGCCATGTCCCAGCGGAAAGAGCTTCTGGTTTATATCAAAGGAAGGTCATGGATGACACAAGAAGAAGGTACCACGAAGCTTCCAGCGTGTTTAAACAATTTGTTCAAGGTTCAAGGTTCCCCAAGGCTAAGAGTTGTCCCATGATGTTCCAAGTCCCCGTGTATCACTGTGATGATCGCCTCTGCTGATGGATCTGACCAGATCAAGTGATAATGATTACACTTTAACATTAGCCAAAAGGCCGGAGGTCGACTAGCCCGCCAACCATATTCAATATGTTTAGGAATAAAGTACACCACAGTTAAATGTTTAATCAATCAATCAATCATGTGTCATTCCGGAAAGCGTGGGCGGTCATGACTCGCAATTTCACTCGATCACCAGATTCGTGGATCAGCTCAGTGTTCCTGTCTCGCCCATACCATGTGTTGGCTAAGACATCCAAATATTTTCCTCTCGGTCTTCCTCTTGGTCTGTTCCCTTCGATCTTGCCAGTTGTCACTAAGTTCTCCAATCCATTTCTTCTCATAACATGTCCAAAAAAATTTGACTGTCTACGTCTAATTTCTCTAATCAATTTACGATTTTCATTTGTCTTATGTAGTACTTGATCATTGGTTTTTCTGTCTATCCATGGTATTCTTTGCATTTTCCCCAGAAACCACATTTCTGCAGCCATCAGATGTTTTTTTCAGCTTGACTGCTCATTGTCCAAGTTTCACATCCTTATAAAACAACAGGCTCTATGTATCCCCTCAACACTCTTTTTCTCGTTTCAATTGACATCTTTGTATATGTCAGAATGTTTTTCATCGTGCTAAAGGCTACTTTCGCCATGGCGATTCTTGTTCTAATCTCTTCAAAGCATCTCCCATCAGATGTTATGACTGTTCCGAGATAATTGTACCGATTCACTTGTTGAAGAATATTCCCATTTACTTGTATATTACATTGTGGTGCTTCGTTTTTCCTAGTGACGACCATAACCTGTGTCTTTTTATAATGTAATTCTAACCCCAGTTTCTTACTGTTTACAACAACCGCATCTACTAATTGTTGCAGATCCTGCGCATTGTCTGCAATCAATACTGTATCATCTGCATATCTAATGTTATTGATGTTTCGTCCTCCAATGCTGATTCCATTTATATCTTCTATGTTTCTGAAAATATTTTCACTGTATAGGGAAAAAAGATCTGGAGGCATTACACATCCCTGCCTAACACCTCTCTTAATTGGCTGATACTGTCCCACTTCATTATCAATCCTTATTGCAGCTTGTTGTTTCCAATATATGTTTTTTATAAGTCTAATGTCTTTCCCATCAATTTGTAGATCTGCAAGCATATCCACCATGCTGACATGTCTAATGCTATCAAAAGCCTTTGTATAGTCAATAAAGCAAAGATGTATATCCTTGTTTACTTCTATAGCACGTTCAATAACTGTTTGCAGCATATACACAGCATTTACTGTACCCTTTCCTTCTACAAACCTGCTTTGTTCTTCCCCTATTTCAGGTTGTATCTTCTTCCTCACTCTTTGCATGATAATTCTTAGCAAAATCTTTGTGATGTGACTCATTATACTAATTGTTCTATGTTGATCACATTCCAAGGTTCCTGATTTCTTTGGGATTGCAATAAATACAGAGTTACATAATTCAGAAGGTATATCCCCAGTATCATATAATGTGTTCAGCAGTCTGGTGATTTGCTCTAGTCCAAATTTTTCTAAATCTTTAATCATTTCTGTTGTGATGTTATCTGCACCGGGGGCCTTGCCAGCTTTTATATGCTTAAGGACATTTCGAACCTCCATCTCCAAAATTGGCGGTCCATTATTATTAAATCTAATATTATACTGTTCGTCTCTGTTATCATCATAAAGGTGTTTCACATAATCTGCCCATACATGTAGAATCTGGTCTTTTTCTATTATGATTTTGCCATCTTCAGTTTTTAGACACCCTGTTGATGTACTTGTTCTTTTATTAATAAGTTCCTGAATTCTTTTGTGCACTAATTTGGTATTTTGACAGTGTTTGTGTGACTGTGAAAAAGAAGTGCACTACTGAAAACCGTGACTAGAGAAATCATCACTGATAAGAAACAGAAGATGGATGAATGGGTAGAGAACTAATTAGAGCTTTACTCAAGTGAGACCAAGCTAGCCGATGAAGCCCTCAACGCCATAGAGGCCCTACCAACTCTTGACCACCTGGACACACTTCCCACAATAACATAAGTTAAGTGTGCTATAAATGAACTTGCATCTGGCAAGGCTCCAGGTAAGGATGGGATTCCAATAGAGGTTATCAGGAGTGGGGAATACACACTCACTCTACAGATCTACCAGCTAATAGAGCTATGCTGGCGAGAAGTACAAGTCCCACACGATTTCAAAGATTCAAGTATCATAACGCGGGGCAAGAACAAGGGCGATCGGAGCGACTGTAGCAACTATAGGGGTATTTTACTTCTGTGTATTGTTGGCAAAGTATTTGCCAGAATTGTTCTGCGCAGACTTCAAGTCCTAGGAGATCAAGTCTACCCCGAATCACAGTGTGGCTTCCGATAGAACCGGTCTACCATTGATATGATATTCTCAATGCAACAAATGCAAGAAAAATGACGGGAGCGAAATCAACCAGTTTATTGCCTTCATCGACCTCACAAAGGCATTTGATTTGGTCAGTCTTAAGGGTCTGTTCAAGGCACTTAAGATGATTGGCTGCCCACCAACTCTTCTGTCCATTGTGGAATCATTCCACACAGCCATGCATGGTATAATCAAGTTTAATGGTGCAACTTCAGAAGAGTTTGAAATCACGAGTGGATTTAAGCAAGGTTGTGTACACTCCCCCACCCTCTTTGGAATATACTTTTCACTTCTACTGAAATATGCCTTTCGTGATCAGGATGGAGGGCAGCTATCAGAAATTGAATAAAGACAAAGGAGAAAATGATTGCAGATAAAGCACACACAGAGTGTGAAAGACGTAAGATGGTGCATGATGGTGGAAATGACCATGTTTTCACATGCATCCACAGTGGACGGACATGTTAGTTAGTTAGTTAGTCGCAGTTAAAACTTCACAGCAACAGGTCGTCCCCATTAAGCTCCATTCCTGTGGCAGTGAATATCACAAAAATGCTCCCCACTGCCCAATGTGAAAAGTGGAAAAGACAGGAGTCTCGACAAACATCAGCCCGCACAGATACACTGTGCATAATGCCGCCGCCAGAATGTCAACACAATAGGCCCCCACAAAACACCCAGTTCATTTCTGATGGAATCGGCAGTCATTTTCCCATCTGGATGTTTCCTAGATGTTCACCCACACAGTCCACGAAATACAGTTCATCGTCGATGGTAGTGGCAGTCAACCAGAAGCCCAGCAGCCACGCATTTCTTCATAAGGCAAAAACCGGTCAACTCTGGGACATAGACATCTGCCATTGCTCCGAACATGCAGTCACGTTCCAAAAAACCTCGCGCAGATTCAAAAGCATTTCAAACGAAACTCACAGCTCACAGTGTCGCGCCATGCACTCACTCAGTAGCAGGGCGACGGAACCATCAAGCCTCCTTAGTCGCCTCTTACGACAAGCATGGTAGGCTACAGTGTTGCTATTCTTTGCTTCCCTTATGGGCCCCGGCAACACACGGGAGAGTGGACGGACATTTACAGAGCGAATTGGCCTTATCAGCCACATTCGCCACCGCCATGGATTGTAGTTATCAAGCCTTTTTGAGGGACGCAGATGTGTTTCCGAGGCACCAGGGCCGGGTTATATACTGGCCAAGACCTATTGACGCGTCCTCGTCGAGCGTCCTGGGCAACAGGTCTCTTCGGAGTCCTGGCTAAAGACAGTAGGATCGCTGATTCCTCCGAAGTCGGAGAGTGTCTGCCTGCACGGCGAGGAACCACCAGTCTGCACACCAATAAGCCAGACGGGACAACGGATACTCTCGCAAACCTCAGGAACTGTATGCCATCACACTGATGTTGGACAACAGGATGCCTTCATCCGACATACATGACTTCGCGTTGGAGCTCAAGCCAACGAACACAAGCAAGCAGCAGCAAGCCTTTTTGAAGCACAATGTACAAAACTATCGTCTGTCAAGACGGCAAGGTGCCAATCAAATGAGACATTATTGAGTGTTGGCAGTAGGTGTTAACGACAGAGAGAGAGAGAGAGAGAGAGAGAGAGAGAGAGAGAGAGAGAGAGAGAGAGAGAGAGAGAGAGAGAGAGAGAGAGAGAAGATTCATCCATCCATCAATTGCCATGCCGATAAGCGTGAGCGGTCATGCGTCGCCATCTCACACCATCACCAGAGATGTGGATCAGCGCCATGTTCCTGTCTCGACCATGCCACGTGGCCAAGCCATCCAGGTATTTATTTCTCGGTCTTCCCCTTGGTCTATTCATCTTGATCTGACCAGTTGTCACCATGTTCTCCGGTACATTTCTTCTCATAAGATGCCTAAGAAATTGTGGCATTGTACGTCTAATGTCTTTAATCAGTTTACGATCTTAATTTGTTTCTTGATGGACTTGTTCATTCGTTTTTCTGTCTGTTCATGACTTTTCTTTTTTTCTTTTTTTTTTTGCATTTTCCACAGAAACCACATTTCCACAGAAATCAGATGTTTTTTTCAGCCTGTCTGCTCATTTTCCACGCATCACATCCATACAAACGTACACTTTCTATGTAACTCTTCAACACTCGATTGTTAGTTTGAAATGATATCATTTTATTCGTAATTATGTTTTTCATATTGCAAAAGGCCACCTTCGCAATGACAATTATTGTTCTAATCTCTTCAAGACATCCTACCATCAGATGTTATGATTGTGCCGAGATAACAGTATCGATTCACTTGTTTAAGAATGCGCCCGTTTACTTATATATTACATCGTGGTATTTCCTTCGTCCCAGTGACGACCACAATATGTTTCTCATTACATTTCATTTCTAACCCTAGTTGTTCACTGTGTACAGCAACCGCATCTACTATATGTTGCAAATTGTGCGCATTGTCTGCAATCAAGACTGTATCATCTGCACATCTAATGTTATTGATGTATAATCCCCTAATGACTCCTTCTATATCTTATATATAAAAAAGACTTGTGCGTATGTATCTCTGTATGTATTTATGTATCTCTGTCCGTATGGCCTTTATTTGTTCGCGAACGGCCCATCCGATTGAGATGAAATTTTCTACACGCCTTCCTTTCATTCCAGAGCTGACAACTGTGATATTTTGTTAGTGTGAAATCGCCTGCTTACTCAGTATTATTTCATTTTTCATTTTTCATCATAATTTCATATATTTCAGGGGACCTAACTCTGTAAAAGTTATTTCAAGGGGCATAACTTTTCTGTATAACTTATAGTCATATTGTGGCATCGTTTTCAAAGATTTATAAACTCTTTGTCCATAGTTATGTACCGGCATATGAGTTATAATAAATAATGATACAATCTGTAAGGCATTTTCAAAGTTTTCATAAAAATGATGCACAATGCATAACATTGTAACTCATCTTTTTTTGCTTAAGAAGTTACTGTAGTCATGCAGGTGATTAGAAAGAGTTTTCATTAAAAATAATGGATGGTGTGTAGAAGAACGTTCTTTTAAGTTACTTTTTTTGTTGTATGAATTTAATGAAGCCGGACAGGGTCAGGCAGACAGATAGACAGACAGATAGACAGTCGGGAACGGGAACTTATATGACTACTTATATGAATTAAATGAGATGCTCCACATCAGGAGCTGGGAAATGCCGGGCCGGGTCAGACAGACAGACAGACAGACAGACAGACAGACAGACAGACAGACAGACAGTCGGTAACGGGAACGAGAACTTATATGACTACTTATATGAATTAAATGAGATGCTCCCCACCAGGGTCTGGGCGAAGCCGGGCAGGGTCAGCTAGTCTTCTATATTTCTGAAAATATGTTCAATACACAGAGAACAAAGATCAGACAATATACATTCCTGTCTCACAATTCTCTTAATACGCTGATATTGACCTACTTCATTATCAATTCAAATGGCAGCTTGGTGTACCCAAATAATAATAATGTGTGTGTGTGTGCGCGCGCGCGTGTATATATATATATATATATATATATATATATATATATATATATATATATATATATATATATATATATATATACTAATCTAAGGTCTTTCCCATAAATATGTAGAACTTCAAGCATCTGTACCGTGTTGAAATGCCCTACTTTATCCAAAGCAATTGTGTAGTAAATAAAGCAAAGATGTAGATCTGTATTTACTTCTATAGAACGTTCAGTTTCTGTTCTCAGCATATACACATCATTCACTGTACTCTTGCCTTCTACAAGCCCACATTGTTCTTCTCCTATTTCAGACTATTTTCTTCCTAACTCTTTGCATACAAATTTGTAGCAAAATCGTTGTGATGTGACTCATTATACTAATTATTCGATATTGATCACATTCCAAGGCTCCTGATTTCTTTGGGATTGC
This sequence comes from Cepaea hortensis, assembly GCA_963921405.1. Classification (NCBI taxonomy): domain Eukaryota; kingdom Metazoa; phylum Mollusca; class Gastropoda; order Stylommatophora; family Helicidae; genus Cepaea; species Cepaea hortensis. The sequence goes on from OY992888.1 coordinate 86,748,541, forward strand.
ATTAAATGCATATTTACATAATTCATGAGGTATATCCCCAGTACCATATATTGTATTAATCAGTTTGGTAACTGTATCTATTCCATATTCTTCCAAATCATTAATCATTTCTGTTATGATGCTGCTTGAACCGGGAGTTTTGCCTGCCATATGGTTATTAGTATTCTGAACCTCCATCTTCAAAATTGATGATCCTTCATTATTATTTTGAATATCATACTGTTCTTCTATGTTACCATCATTAAGGTTTTTCACATAACCTGACCATACATGTACAATCTAATCTTTTTCTATTATGATTTTTTTGTGTTCTGTTGTCTTTAGGCAGCTTGCTGATGTACGTGTTATTTGATTAGTAAGCTCCTGCATTCTTTTGTGCATTAGTTTGGTATTTTTACTGTTGTGTTGTTTTTCACTTTCTATGCAATTTTTCTCTAGCCATGCTTCTTTTGCCTCCTTACATTATGTTCTGACTTTCCTGAGACATTTTTTCATGTTTGGAAGCGTTATTTTTGTTCTATCTTCTTGTTTTCGTTAGTGTAATTCAGTCATCCACGTCTGATGACCCACTTTCTTTAATTTTGGAACAGATTTTGTCTGCAGCCAAACTGATTGAATTCTTCAACATTTCCCATTGTTCATCCATAGCTTGAAATATGATCTCTAGATTAGACAATATACAAAATGTGTTCTTTACTTCTATATTAAAATTATCTTGTATGTCTTTGTCAGTTTTCAATTTGCACAAATCGTATCTTGTGTTTCCTGCTGTATACTTGATTTTCTTTAACTTTACCCTTAGTGTGCCTGTAATTAATATGTGATCACTGTAACAATCTGCATTGGGAACTGTGTATACGACTGTTAACGCATTTCGAAACCTTTTGCTAATCAGGATGTAATCTATCTGGTTTTTCATACTGCAGTCTGGACTCCTCCATGCCATTAATCTTTCTTTAAGCCAGGTGTTTCCAACAAGCATTTCGTGTTATTTTGCCCATTCTCCATGTATGTATTCTCTTTCGTTTTGCTATCCCAAAACGCAACCGTCGCCTTGATTTCCTACTTTTGCGTTGAAATCACCCATTATGATATTTAGTTCTATTTTATTTTCTTGTACAGTTCTTCAAAACAGACTCCATGCCATTATACAATTTCACTATAGTTTCTTCACTACATTCACTTGTTGGAACTATGTTTGAATGGCATTTATTGTAAAAGGGGTCTTCCGTTTCATTTACTAATATAACTTTGTCTGACACCGCCCAACATCATTTAACATAATTTGATGTTTACTGATCCAATGTAATGGCTACACCTCCTTGCCGTTCTTCTATTCCCAGAATAAATAATCTTGCAATCCTCTCCTGTCTTGAACCCTGCCCCTTTTAATCTCGAGAGACGGACAGAGAGTATATATTATTTTGCATTTGCTGCTAGAGATAGCACAGAGTTGTTGACATTAGTAGTATAGAGTGCTTGACGTCAGTGTGTTAGAGATAGTATAGAGTGCTTGACATGTGTGATTATAGATAGTATATGCTGTTTGAAATTCGTGCGCTAGTGATCATATTGAGTAAGTTTGACAATGGGTTTTAACGAGAGAGAGAGAGAGAGAGAGAGAGAGAGAGAGAGAGAGAGAGAGAGAGAGAGAGAGAGAGAGAGAGAGAGAGAGAGAGAGAGAGAGAATATAATGCATGACATTAGTTAGTTAGTTAGTTATTTAGTTAGTTAGTTAGTCTTTCCTCTTGAGCCTAAGGCTGCGCATATGGCAGAAGTCATGGCTCTCCATGTCTGGCTGTTCGCTGCTACCTGTTGTAGATCCTGGATGTTCACTTGGCCGTTGAATGATGTCCAGATGTTTGACAGTTTATTGAAGGCACCAGATGCCAGTGCGATTCTAGATAATATTTCTGGCGTTGAGTCCCCTGTAGATGGTATTTTGCTTCCTAGGTATGTAAAGCTGTTAACTTTTTCAAGAATATGGTTGCGTCTTTGGTGTCGTCTTAACTGTTGGTAAGATCAATAGTTTTTGTTTTTGCAGTGTCGATTTGGAGACCAATTTGTCCCGAAACATTTTGGAGATGATTTATTTTCTCTTAGGCATCTAGGTGTGTTGAAATTAAAAGCACTATGTCGTCGGCAAAGTCCAGATCTTCTATAATTTTGTCAACCCAATGGATACCCCTATGACATTAGGTGATAGAACTAATAAATAATCGTTGTCGTTAAGAGTTAAAGATACTACTCAGTGTTTGACAGTATGTGTTAACGAGAGAGAGAGACAGAGAGAGAGAGAGAGAGAGAGAGAGAGAGAGAGAGAGAGAGAGAGAGAGAGAGAGAGAGAATACATTTTATTTTACATGTTTGATAGAAATATTAAAGAGTTATGGACATGAGTTTTTAGAGATAATAATAGAATGATTGACGGTCGTGTGTTAGAGAAAGTACACAGTGTTTGACGTGTTAGAAACAGTATAGAGTGTTTGAAATTCCTGTGAAGACTGCCAGTGTGTTCAATATATTTCATGCATGGTTACAAAGCCACTGGACATATTATTCGAAGCATATATAGTATAGAGTTCCATTGAGGGAAACACTACATTGGCAGTTTCTGTACCATCGACCTCTGGCTGAGATTCCAATTCCACTAGTGCCCAATGCATGACAATCACCGTTGTGGTCTCGGCAACCTGCCAGAAGAAACAAGGAAGGAACATGTGACTTGTTAAACACAGCCAGTGTGAACCCGGGTCACCCACAAGCTAGAGTCTACTCCATGCTGGCCTGTCGTCATGTATTCGACACCTTTTCGGGGCTAGTATATCTTTCTTCATCGTCTTGTAATCACTGGTCCACCCAATCTAAAATGTGCACTATCAGTTTTGTTTTTTTCAAACATAAGAGGGAGGAGGAATAATTTCGCCAGGCACGGTACTGACTGCATTAGCCACATATATTCGAGTTTTCTTTAACCCCCCCCCCCCCCCCCCAAAAAAAAAAAAAAAAAAAATCTCTAGTGTCATAATAAACATAAACGGTCTCGTGATGTGAAGAGAGATCATTTACTGATTTATCTAGTCCCGGCTCGAGGAGATACAAGTAACTAAAAAGCAACACTCATATACATTAAAACCACAATTTTCATATACAGTGAAACTATCACACTCGTATACGGTGAACGTATCACACACACACACACACACACACACACACACACACACACACACATGCTGTAAAAGTATCACTCACAAATACAGCTAAAGTACCACACTCATATACAGTGAAAGTACTACTCTCATATGCAGTGAAAGGACCGCACACATTTACCGTTTAATGACATGCACATGCACGTGCCACACACATACAGTGAAAATACCACACAGGTGTACGTGAAAGTACCACGCACACAAAGTGAAAGTGCCACCCTCATACATAATGCAAGTACAGCTCGCATATGCAATGCATCTTAGTAGATTTGTCTTCGATAGTGGTTTTTTTGCCGGCTCCGTGGCTAAAGGCTTGCGAACGCGGTTCGTGAGCCAGGTACCATGCGTTCGAAGCTCAGCTGCGACGGATTTGTGCATCAGACCGTGTCGCGCTGTGTTATAACGTCCTGGTGTGGGAGCTGGTCGTTCAGAAAGCAATGGCAAACTACTGAACGTAAAACGTGCATAGTACATCAACAGCAGCTGGAAAATGCTGGTGTTGACTGCAACGTCCCGTAAGGGATACGCAACACAATTTTATTTTTCTTTATAGAAGTTTTTCTATGTATTAGTTGAGCTTTGTCTCCATATAGTGTTTTATTTATATGTGAGTTGATCTCTGTCTTCTTATGGGGTTTTCTTGTTGATCTATCGCTTTGTCGAGGAATTTTTGTTATTTTTATTTGAGCTGCAGCTCTGTATATTGTTTTCTCTTTTTGTTAGTTGATATAAGCCTTCATATAGTGTATAGTTTTTGTGAGTTGATGTGTGTCTGTGTGTAGTGTTTTCTCTATGTGTTAGTTTACCTGTATTTTTGTATAGCATCGTCTCTATCTTCTAATTAGGCTGTGTCTCGGTATAGTATTTTATATACAAGGGGAAGTCAACAAATAAGACACAAATGGCTGTAGATAAATAACTAATATGATAACAATTTGAAACCAGTTTATTTTTATACACACATTGTCCCTTTATTTCTCAACATAATTTCCACAAACATTGATGCACTTGTCCCATCGTTTTATCAGTCCTCATAAACCGGCTGGATAGGACTGCGTGCTCTGTTTACTAAACTACTCCACATTCAACTTCGGCGTCATTCGCGAAATGTCTCCCGCCAAAGTGAGTTTTTAGTGGACCAAAAAAGAGAAAATCGCTAGGGGCTAAGTCGGGGCTGTACGGTGGATCTTCCAGAAATCCCCATCTTAGTTGGTTAATTTTCTCGACAAAAAAAAAGAAGACACACAACAGCACGCTGCTTTTTGGTTGTACACTCCCTAAATACAGTCGCCATTTTGTTTATGCGCTGCGCATGTGCATGAGGCACCTAGCGACACCTGACGAACAGGAATATAAAGTTCGATGTTGCTGTCACCTTATGACACCTGTAGAAAACACCAACTACATTTACCTGCCATCCCACAGAGCTGTGTGACTTACGTATTGACTCACCCTCGTATTTTTTTATTTGAACTGTGTCTTCATATAATGTTTTATCTGTGTGTTGTGTGCACACTGTTTCCGTAACTTGTTTTCCTTATTTGTCATTTGATATGAGTCTTTCCACTATAGTGTTTTCTCTAGTTGTTTCTTAATCGATGTGTTTGTCCATAATTTTCGCTATGTGTTATTTGATCTTCGTCTTCGTATAGACTTTTCACGTATAATAATCTGTTTATATTAATTGGTAGTTTCTGTTTTGAACGTAAGCCCCGTAACCACAACATTTGGTTCTAGAATGCAGGTGGATGTAGTCACTGTCTCTTTCCGCTGGCTTGAGGAAAAACACATCACTACACACATCTTGTGATTGCAACATATCAACAGAGTAGGTTAAGAAAGGTTAAGACAGTCTTGTTTCATGCAGAGTGGAGTGGTTCAATTATACAATTCGAATTCAGAGAGCATACGTTTTATCTGTTCCCCAGGGCAAGCTGGTATTTTGGGAAACGAACACGAATGTAAGTTTATTGGTTGGTTTCAAGGAAGGATTTTTGATTCGTTTGCTGGCAGCTTCAATCTTTCGTTCGTTAATTAGTTGATTTGGTTGTACATCCGCAGGAAAATTGTGTTTCAGAGGTTAGGTCTGACGCCTTGTTGTTTATGTCGTTTGGACCGTGAACATACATTGCGTATACCGGAGTGAAATTGGTGCTGAGATTTGTCTCCCGACGCGGTATCTAACTATCATCTTCAGGGGAACTGTGGTACAGATTTGTTCTTCCTCTCCCCAAGTCCACAGACCAGTCGGAGTGTCCGAGACAGATACTAGATCTTCACGGCCGCGGAGAGGCATCTTAGGATGTGACCAGATCATGGTCCAGACGGGGCATTCATCCTGGGTGGGGTTAGGTCTAGGCTGGCAATATGTCCTCCACAGGAGTTAGGAATTTCATTATCCAGATTCCAACGCAATGCTTAGAGATACAGAAAGAAAGACACACATGCAACATACTCTTGTGCATTATATGCATCGAATTGTGTATGTGTGGTTCAAGTAGAACATGTAATATGTGTAAGTTCTACACCTGGCAACTTCGTGGCTACAACTATAAAACAAGCGCTAACGAGCTAGAACGTCAGAACGGGAATTACAGAGCTAGAACTATTTGATACAACTGAGTTATAACGTTAGATCTAGAACTACAGCGCTGGAACCGGAGAGCTAACTTTTCAGAACAAAAACTACAGGGCTTGAACTACTTAAATAGAACTGAACAAGTAGGATGCCAAATTTGAACTACTGATAGATCTAGAAGTACAGAACGAACGAACGAAAGTCTTTATTTTCAAAGGGTTAAGAATTGGGCACTCAGGCCCGTCTGACATTCTGCCCTCCTTCTCTATTTCCTCTCATACATTCATTCATTCAACATCACTTATGAAGCAAATTTTGACAACAAAAGAATAATAGCTTTAAAACGCATGAAATATAATCAATAACAAATGACTCACTGAGGCAGTGTTTAACATGGCCATTATAAATACCTAATGAGGGTATAACGTGCCATACATAAGGGAATGTTTTTTGGCTAGTTGTCGTTTGAGATAAGTTACCATTATTGTCTTTTTCTGTTTTTGTTTATGGGGGAATGTAGTCTGTCCTGAGGTAGTGTTTAAACAGGTTGCGAATGTATGTATAATGATTGGTGGTGTCTTTGATTCCACAACTGAGCGGCAGAGTATGCTAAGCTTGTTTTATATAAGTCTATCCTAGGTTTAGGGACATACAGTATATTTAGTCGTTCGCTATGTCTAGCGTTATATTTAAAAATGGCCGAAGGTAGCTTGGAGCATTTTGAAATAGGATTTTGTGAATTAGTTTGGCCTTATTAAAAAGTAGGCGTTTGTGGAATGGCAGTAACCGAAGACATTTATGTAGGTTAGAATTGTCGGTAAGCTTTTCACCATTAATTAAACGCACTGCCCTTTTCTGGGCTAAAACTAGACAGCCAGAATGATGGCTACGCCAAGAAAAGCCATTAGAACTCTCCGTACATAATCTAAGAACAGTCTTCACGATTTACAACGTGCTATAGCCTAGAATTGGAGGATCCAGTTCATAGTTTTAGTAACAAAGCAACAAGACAAGCAACACCTCAAACAATACATGCGGAAAATAAAACGTGCTTGTTTGGTTGTCTCTTTGGATAGGGTGTTAGCCGGTTCTTGGAATTGTTCGTTAGTTTGGTTGGTTCCATGAATTGTTTGTTAGTTTGGTTGGCTCTATTAATTGTTCGTTAGATTGGTTGGTTCCATGAATAGTGTATTAGTTTGGTTCGTCCAATGAATTGTTCGTTAGTTTGGTTGGTACCATAAATTGTTCGATAGTTTGGTTGGTACCATGAATTGTTCGTTATATTGGTTGGTTCCATGAATAGTGTATTAGTTTGGTTGGTAACATGAATTGTTCGTTAGTTTGGTTGGTACCATAAATTGTTCGTTTGTTTGGTTGGTACCATGAATTGTTCGATAGTTTGGTTGGTACCATGAATTGATCGATAGTTTGGTTGGTACCATGAATTGTTCGATGGTTTGGTTGGTACCATAAATTGTTCGATAGTTTGGTTGGTACCATGAATTGTTCGTTAGTTTGGTTGGCTCTATGAATTGTTCGTTAGATTGGTTGGTTCCATGAATAGTGTATTAGTTTGGTTCGTCCAATGAATTGTTCGTTAGTTTGGTTGGTAGCATACATTGTTCGACAGTTTGGTTGGTACCATGAATTGTTCGATAGTTTGGTTGGTTCAATTAATTGTTCGTTGGTTTGTGGTTTCCATGACTTGTTCGTTAGTTTGGTTGGTTCCATGGATCTTTCGTTAGTTTTGTTGGTGGTTCCATAAAATATTTGTAAGCTTGGTTGGTTCCATGGATCGTTCGGTATTTTATTTTCCCTCTAGGACTCTCAATGTTTTCATACATCCTTTTATTGATCGTTAGATCAGTTGGTTCTTTGAATTCTTCGTATTTTTGGTTGGTTCGTTGAATTGTTTGCTAAATATGCTTGTTTCTTGGGACGTTCGTTATGTTAGTTGGTTACTTGGATCGTTCATTAACTTAGCTCATTCCTTGATTTAATCGTTAGTTTGTCGGGTTCCTTGAATTGTTCGCAAGTTTGGTTGGTTAGGTGAATGTTAGTTTGATAGGCTTGTTCATTGGGATGTTCATTAGTTTGGCTGATTCCTTGGTTCATTCGTCAGTTTTGGCGGGTTCCTTGAATTGTTGGCTAGTTTGGTTTGTCCTGTTAATTGTGCGCTAGATACGCTAGTTCCTTGAATCGGTCGTTAGCTTGGTTGGTTTCTTGTTAGTATGGCTGATTTCTTTCTATCTCGAGAATTCTGGAATTCTTTTCTTTATTTAGGAAATTCATCTATATTAGTCGGATCGGTGTAGCGATCTTTCTATCGACCTTGTTCCAAAGTATACTCAGCACGGGAACTGTTTGACAGAGCCGTTCATCCCCTCTCCAGGTCCACAAACTAGTGCGGTATGAAAGACAGATGCTATTACTTCACAGCCACACAGAGACATGCTGGGGTGTAACCAGACTATGGTCCAGAGATGCATATTCAGACTGGCTGGTATTCGGCTTAGGTCTTGATCCCGACGTCTACAGTATGCCAGGTATCCACATGGAGTCATAATGACTGAAGGACGAGACGTAATGAGTTGAAGCCAGTTACACAACAGCTCAGCTGAAAGCCGACTATAGCGAGATATAAATACTTGACATGCCCAGAAAGCCAATCAAGCTGCAGCCAGTCAGCTCGAGTGACTATACCTCTGGATAACACTAGGAACTCTCACTGCCAGAGTTGATCCTGAACGGGAAGAAAAAGAGCTTCTCATTCAGGCAGGAGGCAGCTTAGCGACAAGTCAGATAATCATATACGTTTAACGACTAGCACAAGAGTAGACTCCAACATAAAGGGCAACACATACCACTATATCAGCGATGCTCCGACACCAACTGCCATGCTGTTCACATGTGACACTACCCACTAACGTTCTACAACACATACCACTATATCAGCGATACTCCGACACCAACTGCCTTGCTGTTCACATATGACACTACCCACTAACGTTCTACAACACATACCACTATATCAGCGATACTCCGACACCAACTGCCATGCTGTTCACATGTGACACTACCCACTAACGTTCTACAACACATACCACTATATCAGCGATACTCCGACACCAACTGCCTTGCTGTTCACATGTGACACTACCCACTAACGTTCTACAACCCATACCACTATATCAGCGATACTCCGACACCAACTGCCTTGCTGTTCACATGTGACATTACCCACTAACGTTCTACAACACATACCACTATATCAGCGATACTCCGACACCAACTGCCTTGCTGTTCACATATGACACTACCCACTAACGTTCTACAACACATACCACTATATCAGCGATACTCCGACACCAACTGCCATGCTGTTCACATGTGACACTACCCACTAACGTTCTACAACACATACCACTCCATCCATCATGTGCCATGCCGGTAAGCGTGGGCGGTCATGTTCTGCCATCTCACTCGATCAACAGAGTCGTGGATCAGTTCCGTGTTTTTGTCTCGACCATGCCACAAGGCCAAGCCATCCAGATACTTGTTTCTAGGTCTTCCCCTTGGTCTGTTCCCCTCGATCTTACCAGTTGTCACCAAGTTCTCCAAATCATTTCTTCTCATAACATGCCCAAAAAATTGTGACTGTCTACGTCTAATGTCTCTGATCAGTTTACGATCTTCATTTGTTTCTTGAAGGACTTGTTCATTGGTCTTTCTGGCTGTCCATGGTATTCTTTGCATTTTCCTCAGAAACCACATTTCTACAGCCATCAGATATTTTTCAGCCTGGCTGCTCATTGTCCAAGCTTCACATCCATATAAAAGTACAGGTTCTATGTAGCATCTCAACACTCTTTTTCTCGTTTCAATTGACATCTTTTTATTGGTCAGTATGTTTTTCATCTTGCTAAAGGCTACTTTTGCCATGGCGATTCTTGTTCTAATCTCTTCAAGGCATCTCCCATCAGATGTTATTACTGTTCCGAGGTAATTGTACCTATTCACTTGTTGAAGAGTATTCCCATTTACTTGTATATTACACTGTGGTATTTCGTTCTTCTTAGTGACGACCATAATCTGTGTCTTTTTACAATTTAATTCTAACCCATGTTGTTCACTATGTGTAACAACCGCATCTACTAAATTTTGCAGGTCCTGTTCATTGTCTGCAATCAAGACTGTATCATCTGCATATCTAATGTTATTGATGCATCGTCCCCCAATGTTGATTCCTTCCATATTTTCAATATTTCTGAAAATATTTTCACTGTACAGGGAAAACAGATCTGGAGACATTACACATCCCTGTCTCACACCTCTCTTAATAGGCTGATATTGGCTTACTTCATTATCAACTCTTATGGCAGCTTGTTGTTTCCACTATACCCTTACCCATCCACCCCACATACCCCCACTCACACACCACAAAAATCACCCACCCACACACACATACCTCACCCACGCAATATCCCCAACCAACACCTCTCCCCACCCACACACGCATTCCCTACCCGTCCACCAACACACACTCACTCACGCATACATCCTCCACTACGCACCCACACACCTTACATACCACTATATCAGCGATACTCCGACACCAACTGCCTTGCTGTTCACATGTGACACTACCCACTAACATTCTACAACCCATACCACTATATCAGTAATACTCCGACACCAACTGCCTTGCTGTTCACATGTGACATTACCCACTAACGTTCTACAACACATACCACTATATCAGCGATACTCCGACACCAACTGCCTTGCTGTTCACATGTGACACTACCCACTAACGTTCTACAACACATACCACTATATCAGCGATACTCCGACACCAACTGCCTTGCTGTTCACATATGACACTACCCACTAACGTTCTACAACACATACCACTATATCAGCGATACTCCGACACCAACTGCCTTGCTGTTCACATGTGAACAAATTGTTCACTATATATGTGTGTGCGTGTGGGAGCGAGAGAGAGAGAGAGAGAGAGAGAGAGAGAGAAAGAAAGAGAAAGAGAGAGAGAGAGAAAGTGGGTGTCAGAGAGAGGGAGAGAGTGTGTGTGCACGTGCATGCGTGTGTGTGGAGAGAGTGATTGAGCAAGAAATGGTGGGGCAATGTGTCAGTGCATGCATTCGTACGTGTATGTGTGAGAGTGAGTGAGGGAGTGTGTGCGTGCGTGCATGCGTTCATGTGCATGTGTATGTGTATGTGTGAGAGAGTGTGATTGAGATAGTGAGTGTGTGTGTGTGTGAAGGATTGTGTGTTAGAGAGTGAGACAGTGGGAGAGTTGATGTGTTAGTGTGTGTGTGTGTGTGAGCGCGCGCATGCGTGTGAGTGTGTGTATATGAAAGAATACAGAGAGAGAGAGAGAGAGAGAGAGAGAGAGAGAGAGAGAGAGAGAGAGAGCTGAGCAGATGCATGTCGTGTAACACGCATGTTACGTAACACGCGAATCGATATGTTTGTGGATTCTCATCTGTCATATTATCAGTTAAATACCATTTGATTTTATCTTGCATAATATAAACTCATGTTCATTACTGTAGTTTGAGTGAGAGAGTCAGTGAGTGTGAATGAGAGACAGAACGAGTGAGCGTGAGAGTAAATGAGTGAGCGGGAGAGTGAATGAGTGAGCGGGAGAGTGAATGAGTGAGCGGGAGAGTGAATGAGTGAGCGGGAGAGTGAATGAGTGAGCGTGAGAGTGAATGAGTGAGCGTGAGAGTGAATGAGCGAGAGAGTGAATGCGTGAGAGTGAATGAATGAGCGGAAGAGTGAATGTGTGAGCGTGAGAGTGAATGTGTGTGTGTGTGTGTGTGTGTGTGTGTGTGTGTGTGAGAGAGAGAGAGAGAGAGAGAGCATCACTATTTTTACGTCACATATATTTTATGTACACATTTTTCTCCATGTTTAACATTTTTATGAGACTGCTCATGACAAGTGTCAGTGTATGTGTGTGAGTAAAGTGTGGGAGTTTGTTCATACTAGTTTCAATACTAACGTGAGACATTTTGTATGTGTCTAGATGTAAGGAAGTGTGAGTGTATGTGGAGGATGTGTGTGAGTGAGGGGATATGTGTGGGTGGGGGTGTGTGGGTGGGGGGTGTGGGTGAGGGTATGCGTTTGGATGGGTTGGGGTGTGTGGGTTTTGGTGGGTAGTGGTATTTGTGGGTGTTGGTGGGATGTGTGGATGGATGTGTGGGGGTGAAAGTAGGGGTGTTGGAATGGGTGTGGGGGATGTGTGTATGGGAGGAGGATATGTGTATGGGACGGATGCAGGGGAAGTGTGTTTATGTGGGTGGAGATGTGTGGATGGTTTGAGGAAGTATGTGTGGGAGGCGGGGTTGTGTGGGTAGGGGATTGTGTTGGGTTGATTGGGGATGCAAGGGCGGGAGGGGAGAAGTGTATGATGTGTGGGTTTGAGATATGTGTGCGGTGTCTTGGTGGGGGATGTGTGAATGATGTGTGGGTGGAGGGTATGTATGTGGTGGTATGGGTGGAGGATAGTATGTTGTGTGGGGGATGTGTGTGATGGCTGCGGGGTATGTGCGTATGGGTGGGGTATATGTGTGGGTGAGTAGGGGATTGTGGTGGTTTGGGGAAGTATGTGGGGGTGTGTGGGTGGGAGATGTGTGTGTGTGGATGGGGAATGTGTGGGTGGGGGTGTGTGAGTGGCTTAGGGATGTGTAGGTGGGTGAGGGAGTTGTATGTGTCGGGGTGGGATGTGTGAGTGGGTGGAGGATGTGTGTGGGTAGGGGTATTGTGATCGAGAGATGTTTGGTTGAGGGTGGGTGGGGGTGTGTGGGTGCGTAGTGGAGGATGTATGCGTGAGTGAGTGTGTGTTGGTGGACGGGTAGGGAATGCGTGTGTGGGTGGGGAGAGGTGTTGGTTGGGGATATTGCGTGGGTGAGGTATGTGTGTGTGGGTGGGTGATTTTTGTGGTGTGTGAGTGGGGGTATGTGGGGTGGATGGGTAAGGGTATCTGTGTGGGTGTGGGTGAGAATATTGTGTGGTATCTGGGTGGGGGATATGTGTGTGGTGTGTAATTGTGGATGTGTTGGTGAGGGATATGTGTGTGTGTGGTGCGTCGGTTGGGAATAGTGCGTGGTAGGGGGTGTATGTGATGTGCGGGTGGGGGATTGTGTGGTGGGGGATTAGGTTATGGCATGTGTGGGTGGGTGGAAGTTGTATGTGTGGGTTGTGGGGTGTGTGTGAGTGGATTGGGGATGTATGTGTGGTTAGGGAGATGTGGGGGGGGGGGGTAGGGACATGTCTGTTGGTGGGGATGTGTGTGTATGGTTTGGGGATGTGTGAGTGGATGTGTGGGTTGGTGGGGGATTGTGTGCATGGGTGTGGAATATGTTGTCGATGGAGATGTGGCTGGGGGATGGGTGGTTTGAGGTGTGGGTGGGGAGAGGATGTGAGGGTTAGGATGTGTATGTGGATGGGCGTGGGATGTGTGGGTTGGTGGGGGAATGTTTGTGGGTGGCGAGTGTGTTTTGGTTGGGGGATCAGGTGAGGGCAGTGTGTGTGTGGGTGGGGGATGTACGGGAGGGGATGGGTCGGTTGGTGGGGTATGTATGTGTCCCTTGGTGTGCGTGTGTGTGGGTAGGTGGGGGTGTGTATGTGTCCCTTGGTGCGCGTGTGTGTGTGGGTAGGTGGGGGTGTTGTGTGGGTGGGGTGATGTATGGATAGGTGGAAGATGGGCCTCATAACATGGTAATTAGCCTTGTTTATGTTTACAACATTCATTTCACAATATTTATTTTTCTTCCTATGTAAATGTATAATGCTCATGATGAACGAAAGACGAGTGATTGGAAGGGCCGAATGTAAGACGGGCTTGCGCGCCCAATTTGTGACCCTAATAAAGTTGATTTGATTTGATTTGATTTGCTTGCTTGTGTTCGTTGGCTTGAGCTCCAACGCGAAGTCCTGTATGTCGGATGAAGACATCATGTTGTCCAACATCAGTGTGATGTCATACAGGACCTGAGGTTTGCATGAGTAGCCGTTGTCCCATGTCTGGCTTATTGGTGTGCAGACTGGTGGTTCCTCGCCGTACAGGAAGACACTCTCTGACTTCGGAGGAATCGGCGATCCTATTGACTTTAGCCAGGACCCCAAAGGGACCTGTTGCCCAGGACGCTCGACGAGGACGCGTCAATAGGTCTTGGCCAGTATATAAGCCGGCCCTGGTGCCTTGGAAACCCCTCTGCGTCCCGATTTGATTTGATTTGACACTACCCACCAACGTTCTACAACACATACCACTATATCAGCGATACTCCGACACCAACTGCCATGCTGTTCACACGTGACACTACCCACTAACGTTCTACAACACATACCACTATATCAGCGATACTCCGACACCAACTGCCTTGCTGTTCACATGTGACACTACCCACTAACGTTCTACAACACATACCACTATATCAGCGATACTCCGACACCAACTGCCTTGCTGTTCACATGTGACACTACCCACTAACGTTCTACAACACATACCACTATATCAGCGATACTCCGACACCAACTGCCTTGCTGTTCACATGTGACACTACCCACTAACGTTCTACAACACATACCACTATATCAGCGATACTCCGACACCAACTGCCTTGCTGTTCACATGTGACACTACCCACTAACGTTCTATAACATATACCACTATATCAGCGATACTCCGACACCAACTGCCTTGCTGTTCACATGTGACACTACCCACTAACGTTCTACAACATAAGTGGATTCGCAAGTGACACAATCCGTACATGTACAAAGGGCACGTGTATACATTTCCTAACTAGAGTGATGATGTGAAGTTGCACTAGTTGATGGCAGTGTTAATCGGTATGTCCACGATGCAGGCAGGATGAATGTGTACAGGACTGAATGTTACACAGGTCTGATGATATGTACCAAGTGTTGTTTGTCCACCAAGAATGATTATTCATTTCATCCAGTGGGGGTGAAAACATGGAGCTGTGAGTTCTAAGATGGCCGATAAAGCTCGACAGACGGCTCGAAACGTTCTTTGACAAAGTGGGCAAAGAATGCTTGACGTTCCAGGAAGAGGATCTCTTTAAGTGGTTTTTCTTTCCAGCCTTTTTTTTTTTACAGCCTTTGAATTCCTGTTTGCTTCACAGGTGACGACACCCTAGCGAAATGATGTACGGCATGAATTTCGGTCTTTGGCAGCAGTCTCCCAAGTGTCAGAATGAATTCCGAATGCTTTTCGTGAGATCTTTCGAGTGTCTTTAAAGCGTTTCATCTAACCGCCTTGGGAGGGGTTATCACAACGAAGCTCGCCGTTAAAAAAAAAAAAAAATTGTTTAGGGAGCCTGCGATCTTGCATGCGAGTCAAGTGGCCAGATCAGCAAATCTGATTTTTCATTAGAAGAATGTGGTACTGGGCCTGGAAGCTCTTTCCAATAATTCAGTGTCTGGAGTCTTGTCGTGCCTCTTAATCTAAAATTGTTCCAAGGCAAACTGTGTGTGGGCGTGGTTTAATGTCCTAGCATTTCGCTGATAATCAGTCCATGTTTCACAAGCATATATCAGTGTGGATAATACAACTGCTTTATAGACTTTCAGCTTTGTTTACAGACTTATTCCATTCATGTCCCACACACTCCTGTACAGTCTACAAAAGGCTGCGCTGGCCTTGGAGATTCTTGCATTTCGTCATCAATTGTAGCAGCTTGGGACACCATGCTGCTAAGATAACTGAATTTGTCCACAACACTTATCCTTTGATCATTCACTTTGATATTCGGCACTGTGAGATTATTCCCTGGAGCTGGCTGGTACATAAAAACAGTCTTCTCCATGTTTGATAATTATTCCAAAGTTAGCACAGGCACATGAGAAAGCTGAAACAGTGTGTTGCATGTCTGCCTCTTAGGTGGCATATAGAGCACAATCATCAGCAAAATGAAGCTCTCTGACGGTGTCGCTGTTAATTTGGGTTTAAGCTTTCAGTCTTCTGAGATTGAACAACTTTCCATCCATGCGGCATTTGTGGATAATACAACTGCTTTATAGACTTTCAGCTTTGTTTACAGACTTATTCCAATGTCGTTATTCTCGAAGGCATTCGTCAGCATAGCTGAAAACATGTGGCTGAACTTTGTTAGGGCCAGCACACAGCCTTGCTTTACTCCAATAGTGACTGGAAAAGGCTCAGACAGCTGACCGATTTCCTGCACTCTTGCCTGCATACCATCACGTAATATAAATAACCGCACTATCTGGACAAACTTTCATTGACAGTCATATTTCGCCATAATCTTCCACAATCCTTCGCTGTATCAATGGCTTTGATAAGATCAATGCAAGTTGAAAACATTTCAGAGGTCTATTCCTGTCATTTCTCTTGCAGTTGCCTTGCAGCAGAAATCATGTCAACAGTTCCTGGTTCATTTCTAAAGTCACACAGACTCTCAGGAAGATTATCTCGAGATGGGATGTGAGGCGATTGAGAAGAATTCTGACGAGTATCTTCCCTGCAATTGGGAGCAAGGAGATGCCTCGGTGGTTGTCACAGGATTGGCGGTTTCCTTTACATTTGTAAAGGTGGACTATTTACGAGTCCTTAAAATATTGTGGCATGGTCTCCTTGACCCATATGTTTGTGAAGACTTGGTGAAGCTGCTCTGTTAGAACCGGACCTCTTTTGTATGTCAGTGCTGGGATGGCGACAGGACCAGGCGCCTTACTATTGAAAGGTGCAGGATGTCTTTATGTCACAATGGTTGACAAGTTATCAAGAGTATCATTAGGAAGGCAGTTGATGGTTTTATCATAGAAGGAGAAGTTTGCATTTAAGACTTTGCTGAAATGCTCTGCCCAGAATTTAAGGATTGCTTTCTTACCGATGACCAATGTTCCTCCATATGCACTGATGAGGAGAACTATGCCTGATGATGTAGGACCATAGACCACTTTTTTAAATACCATGTATGTCAGCAAAGCCTTGAATCTCATCAGCTTTGTTGCTCAGCCAGGAGTCCCGCATGTGCCGAAGAGTCTGCTGCACAACTCTTCGGATATTACTGAAGACATCTTTTTTTTTTTTCATTTTGTTTTTAGATGTTGACTTAGGGTCGTTCAAATATGCTTTGTGGAAAAGATGTTTCACTGCAAGCAATTGGTTGATGACTTCGGAATTTTCATTAAACCAGTCTTTATGCGTTCGGGGGGCTGGACCCTAGATTTCCATTGCAGTGTTGGACATGTTGGCCTTTACGGCTCGCCACTCTGTTTCCGCATCCTGTTGGGCTGCAGCACTGGGCTTGAGGAGGTCTTTCAGCATATTTTCAAATTTGAATAACGAAGACACAAACAATAGATTGCACGATTTATTTCTTGACACATTTCGCTACATTTCGTCAGGTACATACTGCAGAATTCATACAAAATAAAGTAAATTAACTAGATAAATCATTCACGTTGAAATATACACATGTTCGCACAGTAATGTCAATTGTCTACCACAGTAATTTTAAACTGACTGACATGTCTTTCTATTTGCACATTTCTGGCTTGCATAGATTAATCATTGTTGCTTATGCAAACTTTAACAACCGAGTAGTGTGTGTGTGTGTGTGTGTGTGTGTGTGTGTGTGTTAAACAATACGTTAAAGGCAATGTCGCTATCAATCACATGACCGCTTTCGAGCATGTGCCTAGCAATTGATGACGCAGGAAGTTTCCGGTGTGTCGGCCCCACTAGGCTCCCATCGCCCGTGTGTAGTGTCTTGTTGACCAGAAAATTGAATTGCATGTTGGCTACTACTACTATGTACCGCCAACGTACAATTCAATTTTCTGTGTCTTCGTTATTCAAATTCACTTCTGGAAAACATTGCTTTGAATATTTTCAAATGACAGCTGCATTTTTGTTTTACTATTTAGACGGATGTCATTTAGCACCCTCCCCCCCCCCTCTCCACCCCCCCCTTTTTCTTTGGTGTATTTTCACGTTTATCCCTTGAATACTCCGTGGTGGTTTGATGTGTATGTTTATTTTCGATATTTTCGAGATAATGAGACGATGGTCTGTCCAGAATTCGGCATGACACATGGATATTTTCACCCGAACGTCTTATCTGTCATTCCTCGTGAAAATGACAGTCAATGAGGTGCCAGTGTTTTGAGCGATGGTGCATCCACGGATATCCTATTTCTCATGGGGAGACGGAAAATGTTGTTAGTAATAAGGAGATCGTGTTCCACACATGTCTGAAGGAGGAGCTCATTGCTGTTACAATTTCCGACTCCGTGTTTTCCAATAATGTGCCCTCACTCTGTCGCTACTTGAGCTGTAGTGACAGAGAGGCGGTACTGTGTGGGAACGGATGCTGCAGTTTGAGTGTGATTATATTATTGATGGTCATCAAGTGTACTGTCTGAGATGGAAGGACGTATAAATACGAATGTCTGGTGTGACTAAAAGTACGCTAGTCTGCTTTCGGAGCATATTGAATGTTCCCCTATCTGTGAATAAAGGTTATACCAGCTGCCGACGTGAGTCTATCTTAATCCTTTAGTGTGAGGTTCTGCTAGATCCGTGTGTGTGTGTGAGCCATTGTTTCAAGTAATTATTGTCAATAGTATTATTCTCATGTCAACACCCTCACACGAGCATCGGGGCAAAGAGGCAGCTAGTGGAAGCTTATACATCCTTAGACAGTTATAAATTGTAAAGAGTAGGCCTTAAGGTCATAGGCAAATTGATAGGAAAGGAAACCAATCCACGGGCAAACAAAGCCCCTTGCCTTGGTTGGAATCTGTCTAGCAGAAGCAGACCTTATACACATGCATGACGAAGTTAGACACGCTGACCTGTGAGGTTTATAACTGGATGTGACTCATTTTCCTCGTAAGAGGAACGAAGAAAAAGTAGGTAAGTCATTGTCAATAGTCTCCAACCCAGTGCTCAGAGGGAATGAAAGCAAACAAGAAACATATAGCACCTACCCATTCCCGTTGATTGCATCTCATAGACATTCAGACCTTCCGTGTTGTACTTTGTGCACCTGTAGAAGTTACAATTGCTGTCTGCCACGGAGACTCCCACATCACGACAATGGTCACCCCACGAGCAACCTGCAACAATGGAACATTGTCTTTGCCATCATAAATAACAACTGACGCATAACCTACCACGATTAACAATGAGACGGAGCATGCGTCACTGAGATATGGAACATAATAGAACAAGCAATTACTGCATGTTGCGAGTTTTGAAATACCAATAAAAGAGGAAACGTTTAACGAAGGGGATACATGTAAATACATAGGGGCAATTGTACCATCGGATGGAAGATGCACGGCATAAATTAAGAGCAGCATAGGGCAAACACAACGTTGCATTCCTGAAAAAAAAAATAATAATACGTAAACGGAGATGTGGTTTGGTTTCGCAGTCGAATGTTGCGATTTCCATTGACGTTTAAGTGACTGACAACGATTGCCTACAAGAGGCTAATGAAACTAGAACGCTATATATATATATATCAGAATCCCGGTCGGTAACAGTAGCATTCAAATTGTATGTTGTCTATTGTGTCCTGTAGTCTCTACTTCATTCTTCTCCTTCTGTGTTCGCCAAACAATACTGTGTGTGTTTATTTATGATTTGATCAGGGAGACCAAGAGAAAAAAGACGAATCACAAGCATCACAGAGACAGTCTCACTGTATGGCAGCATTCTATGCAGAACACAATTATAACATGTGACAACTGGACATAATTTTGGAAAGAGAGACAGAGGAAGACAGCGAGAGAAAATTGTGGACAGTTTTGTGTCACGGCACTGCGGCGGAGGGGAGTAAACTGAAGCATGACCACTCAAGCTAGTCGGTTAAACTCTTGATGATGGCTATTATAATATATCAATCATACATACATATATGTGTGTTACCAGGATATTACATAGGACATCACACGATAGTAATTATCATATGTGTACACTCCTCGAGAGCTCCAATGTGCTCAGTCACCTTATGAGAACTGGAAGCATAATATCATCATCATCATCATCATAATCATCATCATTATTATCATCATCAGTTTAGTCAGCCTGAAGATAGTGTAGAAGACATCGCATCATATTACCCAGAGTACCCTGTTTTCAGTAACCCTATGCAGCGTTGTTTAAATCTAAGCCGCTCTGTTCCTTTTTTTCGTCAGTGTGTGCCAGTTACCTCTTGGGCACCATATTTTTTTTTTTTATGTCTGTATTTCACACTCAAGTATTCCCAGTAGAAAACATTCTCGCTTCAGTTTACTCTAATGTTTCATTGCCTCATGTTATCATGACATTGAACTCCATATACCCGAGCAAGGCAATCGTAGCATATATCCTGAGATTGTGAGAATCACTGATGATATTTTACACAACGTCTCCTGCACAAAGCTAATTTTGTATTGATAAGTTGTATTGCGTTATACATTTTCCGAGGAGCGTGGAAATTATAGGTTTGTTGAGCTGAAACTATTGTGCCGTCAGGATATTTGGATTGCAGGCCTGACAAAAGTATAACGCAAGGCTACAGATCATTGGTAGACATTCTGTAAATAAGCCTCGTACAGCACACATATTAGTTGAATATAAAATACAACAAATAGTATTGTTGTGTGATGATAGTGAATAATGGACCATGCACGAGATAAGAGTAAAAGATACAGTATATAAACCGCATGTGTTTGTATTCCAGTGTGGCAAGGTAAATGTCGATAAAATATGCTACAACAACATTCGATATGTAGTCTGTGAGCCATAGTTTTGCCACATTGTCCTTACATAATGTATATGTGTTACTCATACATTAAAGTTGTGATAATTCGCTCTTCGAAGATGTGAGTTCAATTCCGTGTTAAATCTTTCTGTTCACGATTGCATTTTATTCGTAGACTCCTGGGGATCGTCGCTGGAGCTACGGTGTTCGTGCTTTGTGCGACGCATTTGGCAGGCCGCCATGCAGAAAGAGACTTTGTTGGACACCTTGTCAGATGGGTTGCGGCAGTCTCCATTATCGTAAGGTTGCACTGCGCTTGAGTTCCTGGACTTCTTACCCCTGTACTATTACACATTGGTTGCCACAGGGATCTGCCATGTCCTCAGTGTTTTAATGTCTACACCAGCAAAATCGAAACTATTGAGACACCAGATGTGGGTAGAATCGTGACATTTGCAGATGATGTGCTGGTGTACAGCCAGGGCAGAGACAGGGCCAGTTTGGTTGAAGACTTACAGGTGGCAGTTAACAGGGTGGCGGTGTGGTGCAGGGAGGCAAGGGCAGTTATAAACCCAGACAAGGTATCGGTTGTATGGTACAAACTGGATAACCGGATCGTCAAGGCAGACGTCCCAGGTATTATATTAAACTGATGGCCTCTTAGTAGAGAGAGAAAACTGAAGTACTTGGGTATCACCTTTGACGGATGTTTTTCTGTTAATTATCATGTGGAGGCGTTTGTGGTGAAGGCTATTAGTGTCTTAATGCATTGAGGGCGATGGGAGCAACTGGGCTAGATCAGAGGATGCTTTACAGGCTCTTTCAGCAGTTAATAATTTATGTCATTAAGTATAGTTTGGGGCTGCTGACAGTATCAAATAACCAGCTTGAAAGGTTGGAGCGCATCCAGAATGCTGCCATGCGGGTAATCCTGGGGTGCACAAAGGACATACCAATTATATGCATGAGGCATATCCTGGCGCTACCAGCAGTGACGGATAGGCGTGGGGTCCTTCAGCCCCATTGGTACCCGAGAGTTGTTGCACATATGGATCAACCCCTGCATTAAGCCATGCATATGGTCAAGGGTAATATATTAAGACGAAGCAGGTCCTGGATGGCACAGGCAGAACTATCTATACGTCAGGTGTGATCTAAAGACCATTAATCGTGAACAAGAGTGGGTTGAAGTTCCGGAAGACATGACGGACTGGCACAATGTAATAGTAACACTGGGTCGTGAGTGCAGAGAGTGGGCAGCGGAGCGCACTGAGTTTGAAGTGCAACAGCTGATTCAGAGCAACACACATCAAGGTCACATAGTCATCTACACCGATGGGTCAGTGGTGAGAAACAGACGAAGTGGCTGGGGCTTTATTGCAAAGGCTAATGGGCGAGTCTTGAAAAAGGAGAGTCTGGCATATGAGACTAAGATCTCTAGCATGACAATGGAGGTGGAAGTAGTAACAGCGGCATTCCGTTCTTTAGAGGAGACTACTGCCACACACATTTTATTAATTACGGACTCAAGGAGTATGCTTAGTAAGGTGGAGAAAGGAATGTTTCGTGTGGAATGGTTATCGTCGCTCCAGAGGTCACAGATTGTGAGAATTGTATGGATATTTTACCCTCGCCATGCGGGGTGGGGGGGGGGGGGTGGGGGATGAGACAAACAGGCTGATATGCTGGCAGGCAATGCATCTCTTGGCGGTAAATTACCCATGGACAAGGGGGAGGTGGTCGTGCGCTTGTGGGACCAGATGGAGACGGCGGGAGAACAGATAGATAACCCGTATGTGGAAAGAATGAGATTGCTGGTGATCGGTAGGGGTTCTGGAAAAATCTCAATACTGAAATGGGGGGGGGGGGGGGGGACAAGGAGAACTTTAAATCAGCTAGCGGTGGAAAAGATTAGTAGTATAACTCTTCGCTGGCTGTTGAACGAGGGACGGGGCACGTATGGGAATGTCCTGAGTGCAGTGATGTTGGTTGTTAACTCATCTCAACACAACTCAAGTTTCTGTATCACTTCAGTATTGTTGGTTTTGTTTCTTGTTGATCTACGATTGTCTAAGTACCATTTCAGTATTGTTGTTGTTTGTGTCTTGTTGGTCTACTATAGACTAACAGTCTGTCTGTAAGATTTTTGTATTTGTGTGTGTGTGTGTGTATTTTTTGATCCACGATAGTCTAAGAGTCCGTCTGTAACATTTCAGTATTGTTAGTGTTTGATTCTTGTTGTTCCACGATAGTCTAAGCGTCTGTGACATTTGAACCACGCTTTCATTTTTAGTGATTGCGAAATGGCCCATGACTCAAATCAGTAACTCCAAACAGGAGAGATTCATATTCTCAACAATGTAACTTATTATGAGTGCTGATCATGCCATGACGTGGATTCGCCATCAGGACTGTTCACCCGCTAAAGTGAGTGAAAGATTGACTGCCTATCCATCTTTGCAATTAGGCCTACACAATGTGGCAGCCTTATCACATCACATCATGGAAATGCTTCAGGACAATTGCTTGTTGTTGTAAATGTGTTACCTACTCTCTCGAGACAAGTAAACGTTTTTTTTAAAATGTGACATCACTTACTTTCCCTGTGGATAAATACTCTGGTGGAATAGCAATAGTACTCGATGCATCCAGGAGTTCCTGGTTCGGTGAAGTAAAACCCGTGTGAAAATAATTCTCCCCACTTGACGCAATTTCCTGATGAGAATAGAAATGAGTGTCCTTGTTTAGTGCGTGTATGCACGTGTTGCATAGGATTACCGGTCCTACCCAAGGACTATTTCCATGCAGGGGCTTCTTGGAAATTACTCATCATCATCTGTCTTATCAGCTGACGCAGGAGTTCAGGTCTTTCAACAGATCTTGGTCCTTGATGCTCTGGAGGAACTACTATGATGATATTCCTCCAAACCACCGTCTCAGTTCATCCAGTAGCATTTCTCTTGGCCTGTCTCTCCTTCGTTTCACGTTGATCTTTCTAGCTGTCACGATATTAACCAATAGCTCTCTTTTCATCAGATGACCAAAGACTGCAGTTTGTCTCTTTTTATTACCACGTATGCGAATGCCCTGAATTCTATGATGTCGGTTCTTGACTCACATTCAAATCAACAATTTTTATCAATTGTATATAATGTTCTAGTTTCATTTGCTTCTTCCAGACAATCGTTATTTACTTTGAAATTCAAGGCATTCGCAACATTCGTCCCAGGAACCACATCTCCGTTGATTCCAAGCTTCCTCCAACGTATTTATTAACAATCCATGATTCGCTGCCATACAGCAAATTAAGATGTATACAACATATCAGCATCATCTTTCTTACACTGAGTGATAGTGATATATTGCGTAATATATTTTTATTACCTGAAATGTATATCTGACATATTATGATCATGAAAGTCATGTGTTAGTCAGACATGGCAGAGCTAATATATGCAGTAGGCGGTACTATCTGATAGCTCTCTGTTGAAACCGAAGCGGTCACCAAACCCGACACCCCAGAGTGTGCCAAGGGCTTGCGGGGAAGGAGCAAAGCTGGATGGTGCAATACTGCACTATTCCATGGAAATGCAACCTAACGACTAAATGCCAAGGCAGGGCTGACCAGGCCATAAGTCTAGGATCGAAACTCGAACTGTCTCACAGTTATAACATTGCTTCTCTGATCTGACAGCTTCTGCAGCTTGTCTTGTTCCAGATGTATTGGTGCTATCTTTCTTTGGAGTAAACTAGGCAGGCCGAGAGAATGGGATATTGCTGCATGTGCAAGACATGGTCTATAAATTCATTCCAGGCGTTGTGTTATCGAGATGTATAACTTTATTTTACAAACTATCATGGCGGAACGATGCCACCCATTCTGCTTTTTAATCTCTGTAGTGAATCTTACATCTGATGTTATAGTTGTTCCGAGGTATCTACATGTATCAACTTGGACAAACGTGTTCCCTTTCTAATATTATTTCAAAATTATGTGTCATTTTTATTGTTCTTCCATATACAATTATTGCCATATATGTATTCTCATTCTACTAAACATTAATCTGGAACGCGTGCAGGTAAAATTGATGGTAGCATATACTAGGTTGAGTGGAGTTGAAATGAGTCAATAACAGTGATCCTAGCTAGCAAGATTATCTTTAACATCTATCAAAGTTTCCCGTTTATAATGGCACCATCTGCAGTCGGGGTATGTGTTTGTCTTGCCTGTCTTCAGAAAGAGATAACTTAGAGTCGTGTTTAGTCCTTCCTCTTCTACCCTGAGAAGTAGAGGTACCTTACAGCATGTTTAGTTTTTCCTCTTCTACCCTGGAGTTTAGTGGCACCTCGCAGTGTTGTGTATACTTCATATTCTAGTCTGGAGTGTGGGAGTACTTTACATCCGTATGTAGTCTTTCTTCTTCTATCCTATGATATTGAGTAACCTAAGGAGCTTATTTAGCCTCTCCTCTTCTACTTCAAGCTGCAGGCGCACCTTATAATTTCGCCTTGTCACTTCTCTCATGCGGTCTTGTCGAGTCACCTTGCACAAGTGTTTCGGTATAATTTTAAGATATAGTGTGCATGCGTAACTTGAAATTATCTAGAGCTTGTTCTTATGAGGAACAATTACAAATAAACAACATGAAAATTTCACAGTTTAGCTTCACTTCAGTGTAGTATAATACATGCACAGTCGTCTCGGATAAGTCCGAAAACCAAGAAATGTGCATGTTAACGGAGGTTACAACCCCACAATCTAACGAATAGACAAACAAAACACAAGAAACATTTGTGTCCATATAATGGACAAAACCACAGCTTTTATATACTAATAAAAAACCAGTTTCTATATACTAGAAAATCTGCAAGAACATATCTTGTACAAGAATAACGATACCTCTTGGAGTGTCAATATATGATACTCTGTGGCGAAGTGGTCAAGCCGTTTGACTCGTGCTCCGAAGGTTGTGGGTTCGATTCCGGGCCGCACCCTTCGGTTTACGAGTTAAATGTTTCAGAGACTCCTGTGGGTCGTCGCTAAAAGCTACGGAGTTCGTGCTTTGTGCGACGCTTTCCGCGCTGCGGAAAGAGACCGAACCATATGGGATAAAACCCGGTGCGATGAAGTCGACCCTGTCGACTTTTAAGCGACTTTTAAAATAATATGTCGTTTCTATTGATATACAACTGAGTATTTCTTGGAGGCGGAGGAAGTTGTTAACAATAATTGGAAAATAGTAGTAATAATCTAGAGTAGAACATAATCAATGACTACTATGTGGGTAGGGATTGGGGGTGGGGGGGGGGGCGGGAAGCTGTCGTACAATGCGAAACTGTTCAAGTCGCCAGTCTCGCGATACAAAGGTCGTTGGTTCGAGTCCAGACTCCGTCTTTCGGATCATGAGTGCAATATATTCTGAGATTCTCAGTGGTACGGAGAAGGTGCGCTGTGCGATGCTGTCTGCAGGCCAAAGACCAAGTCCTATTGGAGTAGATGCTGCTGCCTTTAATTCCCTATGTTGAGTGTTTAATAATGTAGAAGTAGAATTATTTGCTTACGATTTCCATTGAACGATTCTTGAACAGCAAATGAGCCAAAAACGACAACCAGAATCAAATGTAAGCCAGCGTGCTGGAACACACACACACACACACACACATATATATATATATATAATCGAGCAATGTCAAAATCTATTAAAAAGTTGCCTTTGGTGAGTTACTAATTAATTATATATGGATGTTAATAATTCATAGATAACTGACCCAGCACAATGAAGAATCCGATTTAGTACCTCATTTTTAATTCACCACGTAGTTATATTTAGCACTGACTTGGGTCTAGCGGGAACGTCGATTTTCAGGATAGGGATATCGGGATTGTTTGCAGCAAGTCGTACCCAAAACCGCATTTCATTGCCTTGACAAACTGGCCCCCAGATACATCAAAGTTGAGAACAGACAAATGGATTACACAGGATAAGACAAGAGGCACAATATATGGATATACACTCGGACGACAATGAGGGCCCTTGTGGGCCGAGAAACATTTATTACATGCATCGATCGACATAGCAGTCTTCCATACACTGAACCGGAAGTGAATGACAACACATTCAATTTATATGATTCTTTATTTCACAGAGATTTTCACTTCTCACTAATGACCTTACCCAGAGAGACGAATGTAGATGGCTTTTATCTGCAGCAAAGAACCTCAATGGCTCGGAATGCTGAAGAAGAGGAAGACTAATGACCGCATCTCATACACAAGTTGAATAGTATATCAACACACACCTAAACCCACTATGGAATCACCCTGATATCACGGGATTTCACAGGAACTCCCGGGATTCCTTTGTATGCGATGAATTATAAATGAAGTACCTCCGACTACTGATTCCATTTTGGTCATATGATTTGTTGTATTTGAGAATACTGAGATGAGTAAATACTTCATGATGAAGAAGATGAGAATACTGAGATGAGTCAAAAGTCGTGTTAGAAGGGATCGGGTCATTCACACAAAGACAGAGAGAAACATAGAGGCAAAGAGAAGCAGAGCTTTGGAATGACAGTAAGAGGCAAAAAGAGATAGGTACAGATAAAGAAGTACCAGAGATGGGGGAAGAGACAAAGACACACACACAGTGAGAGGCAGAGACAGACAGAGATAAACAAAGGGACACAGAGAAACAAAGAGAGACAAAGAAGGGCAAAGAGTAATAGAGAGTGAGAGAGAGACAGAGAGAGAGACAGCGAGATGCAACGATAAACGAAGAGATAGCGATGCGTAAAGCATACATAGAGAGGGAGAGACAGACAGACAGACAGACAGACAGACAGACAGACAGACAGACAGACAGACAGACAGACAGACAGACAGACAGACAGACAGACAGACATGGTGAGAGAGACAGCTCAAGACAGATATAGAGAGACATGCATTCATTCATTTATTCATTCAGTAGCATGTCCTTTGCAGAACCTCGCTGCCATAACAACCTTCCGGAAAACCTCTCGATCATAAGTAAGATGTCCCTCGTCTCATACACCCATCTGGAGATCATCCGCCACATCCTGCACCCATCTTCTCTTTGGCCTTCCTCTTCCTCTCTTCCCAGGCATATATCCTTCCATTATTGTTCTCTCCAAACTTTCGTGACGTTTCAAGTGACCAAAATATTTCAATTTTCTTTGTTTTATCGTCTTTAATAGCCAACCTTCTTCAATATTCAATTCTTGAAGTATGGATGCATTTGTTCTTTTCTTTACCCAAGATATTCTTAGAACTCGTCAATAACATTTATATTCAAAGGCATTTATGCGCTGTTCAGCTTGTTTAGTAAGTGTCCGTGTCTCACAGGCGTATGTTGCAATGGGAAAGTTGCATGCTCTTAAAAATCTAATTTTTGTAGTTCTGTCTGTCCCACTCCATAAAAGAGAGACATAGATAACTAAATTGAAAGAGAGAGATATAGGCTCATGTTACAAAGAAGAATTCAGCACATTGCAACTTGCTTTCTGTTTAATGCACGCCACCAGATTAATATTCACCATCAATGTTTCTAGTTTGTTACTTAGTATAATATGGTCTGTCATATAATCTGCTTATTACACACTATAGACACGGTCTGAATATAGTAGCATTGTTTATATCCCGAAGCCAAGTTTCTATCCTATTAGTTAAAAGCGTGTGACATACACGTTTAGGTCGACATCCTCATTGACTATCAATTATATCACATAGATAAATAGCTAGACTGACGGGTGGAAAGAAAGACAGGCATGCGGTCGGACAGAGATACATACAAACAGACGATTGGACGGACAGAAAGTTAGACAGACATACACTCAGGCAGTCATGCAGGCAGGCAAGTGAACAGAAAAACAAATAGAAAATGAAGCAGATAGGAAAAAAAGGATAGACCGACCGTCTTGTGGTTAGAAAGATCAGTAGGTACGTATAGATGCAGAAAGGCAAGGAGGCAAAGCAGATAGGCGTGTATTGTGCCTTCCTGACTGGATGGCTTGGGGTGGGTGCCTCGGAGTAGATCCCTCTCAGCTATGCTGTAATACAAGCTATTCAAATCTACCAGAGGTATTATTGAAGTTTGGCTCGTCCCAGTAATACGAACGCTCAAAGTCAAAAGCAAACTTGGCAACGAAAATACAGACGCCGCTCCGGTGACAAGTTAATACAACACCTGTTTTATTGGGTGCATCAACATGAGTTCATAAAAA
The DNA here is from genome assembly GCA_963921405.1 of Cepaea hortensis. Lineage (NCBI taxonomy): Eukaryota > Metazoa > Mollusca > Gastropoda > Stylommatophora > Helicidae > Cepaea > Cepaea hortensis. The sequence goes on from OY992888.1 coordinate 86,777,352, forward strand.
TTCATCGTCTCTATAGGGCATCCTTGCCACAGGACTAACACCTACTCGGAGCATCTAGAATTGCTATGATCAATGTCTCTAACCTTCACCTCAGAGCCCAGCCTGTTTCCATTCTACTGTTCTTTCGAGCCGTATCGTTAGATTTCTGGTAAGTGCATCTCGCTTTTAGGTCCACGGTTGTTCGATCTCAGCAATTGACTCCTCCTGTCGTCCACTTGAATACCGAATACACTTGCATGAAAATATCCAATTGCGCCACGAATTTGTATCCACACATCCGTGTAGAACACACGTCTGACTTTGAAGACGGCACCACAGCGTATCTTTCTTTGTTGTCCCCTGACGTATCTCATCTCCTTAGTTTTCTTGTGCACTGTATAGTTCGGTGCATACTTTAGGAAAAATCCCTTCCATCTTTCTCTGTCTGTTGTGTGTCAGTGTTTGCTATCTGGCAGTGGGGGAGGGGGGGGGGGAGCGGATGACAGACAGGTAGGTGAACAGATGCGTAGATTGGCAGATAGATAGATAGATCTTCTTCTTCTTCTTCTTTGCGTTAATCCAGAGTGTTTTTTTCAGATGTGATTGCGGTGTGCGTTAGGTACCCTTGGGTCAACACATCCAACTTTTAGCGTGCATTTTTGACCAGGTTAGCATTCCTGGGAGACTCTCACTTTTGTGGTACCGTCCACCTCATAGCTGGTCACATTGGAACAGTCAAAGACTTCGCGGTCATCCCTCAAAGAAGGTAGGGACAGTCCATAGCATTTTCCGCCATCCTGGGTGGCTTCCATAATTGCAGAGCCGACACATAGCGCTCTGGTGCTGGGCTCACCGAGGGAATCGTCGCGTCCTGCTCATGGCTGCTTTAATCCCTCACTTCAATATATTGGGCATTTCGTTCGCCCCGGCCCGTTTCCACACAAACCAGACAGGTCTGCAGACTGTATCCACTTAGCGAGTTTTCGGTTCGGACATGTTCTTGTCGCTGTGCCCGTCAGAGCTGTTCCAGGCGCGACGGACATTCGGAAACTACCTAGTTAGAGCTGTTCCGAACAAGAGCGGCATTCGGAAACTAGGTAGTCAGAACTGTTCCTGGCACGAGAGACATTCGGACGAGACATTTCACTCGAACGTAAATGCGTAGTGCCAATTTTTATTTTGCCATCCGTAGGACGGCACTTCCGGCTTCGGCGGGCATTTTTTTAATGAGGTTAGCTTTCCTCGGGTTTCGAGGAACGTTAGACCTATTGTTGTGATGTCGCCCACATCTCAGCTGGTCAAGATAGAACGGTCAACGGCATCACGGTCAATCCTCAAGGGGGATAGATCGGTAAGTAAGTAGTTAGATATACAGGTAGGTAGATAGGTAAGACAGTTTTAGCATGTTAGATAGATCGGTAGGTAGGTTTGTAGGTAGATTTGAAGGTAGGTAGTTTTGCATGTAGGTGGGTAGGAACGACGGAATGTAGTTATGTAGGGACGAAGGAATGTAGTTATGTAGGTATGTAGGTAGGTAGGTATATAGACAGGTAGGTAGAAAAATAGATAGACATACAGATAGGTAGGTATGTAGGTTGCCACACAGACAGATAACATGTACGTAGGTAGATAGGCAGTTATATAGGTAGGCAAATGAGTAGATAGGTAGAGAGGCTGGTAGGCAGGCATATTAAGTTTACGTAACATGAGGATATTCAACCTTTACCATGATTGTAATCTGTATGTTAGCAGTTCTCTCCCATTAATGGCGGCCAAGCACGTATGGTAGCACAGTATGTACACGATACAGATCACGTTTGTGGTTGATCCCGTGCTAATTACAAATGAAGTATTATTCAGTGCTATGAAAGAATACAATGAGGCGGCTAGAAATACATGTTGAAGCAACATGTTGAGATGTCCTCTAACAACCAATCGATTCCAAGTATCTTCGCGTCACTTGTTCTCTAACAGCCAATTATCTTCTGACAAATACATCTCCCGATTAAATAATGTACCAGAAATATCGTTAACAAGACACACATACGTGGAAAGATAGATAAGTAGACAGCGAACATGCTAGATAGACCGATAGATGGATAGACAAGCCAGCTGATAGATGGATAGATGGATGTATGGGTAGACAACCCAGCTGATAGATAGAAGACAACCCAACTGATAGATGGGTAGATGGAAAGACAATCCAGCTGAAAGATGGATAGATGGATAGACGGAGAGACAACCCAGCTGATAGATGGATATATGGATATATTGATAGATGGATATATGGATATATGGAGATATGGATAGACAACCGAGCTAATAAATAGATAAACAACCCAGCTGATAGATGGATAGATGCAGACAACCCAGCTGATAGATGGATAGATGGAGAGACAACACAGCTGATAGATGGATAGACAACCACAATTTACTTGCGTCTCTTTCAAAGTTCAGAGACTCTGTTTCCTCCTGCCAGCGTTTCCATTGAACCTGCAGCTTAGCTCTTTGAAATTTGGCTTTTCAGTGTTTCAGACATTATCTATGGCTCAAAATCACTTATTGATTAATATAAGTCAATCATAACAATTGCACATCTCACTGTCAGTAGTGCAATGGCTCTATAACTTCCAAGAAACGATGCAAGCTGAATGTGAAAAGTTACTATCCATATTAAAGACGCATCGTGTGTGTTGTAGGAATAGCTATATATGATTATCCTCCTTGAATACGTCTATTCTAGCTGCTTCCCTTGTTAACAAATGTTCCATGTGCGACGAAGAGTTTTCAAATTGTCGTTTCAACAGAATGGGTGTTTATACATGAACAAGTCTGGCACATAAAGGATGCGATTAGAAAGGACAAAACAGAGGAACGAGAGGGAGGCGTGGCCGTAATGATATACGATCAGTTTCACATTGTGACACAGGAAACATTCCAAACCATGGACTTCAAGTGTATCAATGCGACAATTACAGGAAACACTAAAGACCTCACGATAATTAATATATTATATTATAAAGGGGTTATTGCTGGCGAAGACACACATGCAGTCATTCATTCATTCAGTAGAATGCCCTTTGTAGAATATCGCTCCCATAACAACTTTCTGGAAGACGTCTCGGTCACAACCAAGATGGCCCGCGTCCGATACACCCATCTGGAGTTCATCCTCCACATCCTGCACCCATCTTCTCTTTTGCCTTCCTCTTCCTCTCTTCCTAGGCATATACTCCTCCATTATTGTTTTCTCCAAACTTTCGTGATGTTTTAAGTGACCAACATATTTAAATTGTCTTTGTTTTATCATCTTTAATTGCCAACCTTCTTCTTTATTCAGCTCTTGAAGTATGGATGCATTTGTTCTTTTCATTACCCAAGATATTTGTAGAACTCGTCTATAGCATTTATATTCGAAGTCATTTATGCGCTGTTCAGCTTGTTTAGTAAGTGTCCAGGTCTTACATGCGTATATTGCAATGGGAGAGATGCATGCTCTTAAAAATCAATTTTTTGTAGTTCTGTCTGTCCCACTCCATAATTTATTCAGGTGTTTTAGTCTTTGAATAGCAATTGATAGTCGCCGTTTAATTTCTTTCATTGTGTCGCCGTTCTTGGTAATCAATGACCCAAGATATTCAACATTTTCCACCACCTCCAACTTTTCCTCACTATCATATATTTATTTCTCCATAGCAGAAACTACTCTTCGTTTCTTGTATGGCTTGCTCACTGTGTTTTTTTGTTTGTCCATGGTTTAGGGTTTGCAGTATCCTCAGAAATCACGTACCCACTACGGTTAAATATGTCTTATCTTGCTTGCTCACTGTCAAATGTTCACATTCATAAAATATCACATATTCTATGTAGCAGTTCAACGCTGTTGTTCTCGTTATATGTGACATATTTGTATTGGACATTTCGTCTTCCATCTTGCAAAGGGTTATTATCTTTCACATAGCGAGTCCTCAAGGCACCTCCCATCAGATGTTATGACTGTTTCAGGATAGATGTATCGGATCACATGTTTAAGAATGTATCCGTTTGTTTCATTGTTGTATCACTTTCTTCTTAGAGTCGAACACAATTCCTGCTTTTGTACAATTTAATGTTAACCCTAGCTGTTCACTGTGTACAACAATCGCATATACTATATGTTGCAGATCCTGATCGTTGTCTGCCATAAATAATGCATCATCTGCATATCAAATAGTATTTATGTTATACCGTCCAATGACAATTCCTCTCATATCTTCTAAATGTGTAATACTAATTTAACTTTGCGGGGAAAACAGACGCGAAGACACTACACTTGCCTGGATCACATCTCTCTTAATAGGAAGCTATGCGCCTTCTTAACCATCAATCTCCATTGCAACTTGGTGTTTCCAATATAAATGTTTTCACAATTCTAACGTCTTTCCCATCAGTTTGTAGATCTGGAACCATCTTTACCATACCTGATTATGAAAAACCTTTTACGTAGTCAATAAAGCAATGACATAGACGATCAGTGCCTGTCTTACAGCGATGAGGGCAGACTACAAAATCATATTAATAATCTGAGTTCAACATGCAGCAGATACAATATGAGTATAAACACAGTCACACACGAAGTAATGCAAGTTAGCAGATCGTCTGATCCATTAAGTATACAGATGCATATCACAACTCTGAAACAAGTTAAATAATTCAAATATGTTGGAAGTATAGTCACATACGATAGCAAATTTTACAGAGAAATTGAAAGCAGATGTCAACAAGCTAATGCACATACATATCAACTAGCACCCTTACAGAAACTTTCAAATATACCCATGTCCGCAAAACGACAGACAACAAACAGCATATTCACACCAACGATATGCTAACAATCTCAAACCTGGATTTTATCCAACTCACACTTTCGCAAAATCACCATCTGCGAAATGAGATGCCTGAGGAGAGCTGCCAACTTAATAATCCGAGACCTAGTAAGACAGACAAACAGTGAGGTCAACACCTTGTGCCACATTTATTAAAATACAGAAGATCAAGTGGTTTGGCCATGTCGTTAGAATACAACACCAGCAACTAGCATCACTGGCCTTACATCAAAGACCATCTGCAACGAGACAAAGAGGACGTCCAAGAAGAAAATGGATTGGCGACATCAAAGACATTGTACAATCAGACGGAATGACACTATACAGTGCCGCCCATGGGGCGCTGGAGCGCAAATTATTCCTCCCCATGTCGCTTGACGGCAGAAGTGGAAGATGATGATGATGATGATGATGATGACGATGATGATGATATGTATTTGTTTCCACCTATCGAACGCTCCACTAATTAGTTAGTTAGTTATCAGTTGGGGTATATTCGTTGCACTCCGGACATGCCCATAGGTGCTCAGATCCTCCCCCCAGCATATGCATCAGCGTCCGGTGGCTAATTCTGTATTGGTTGACGAGGCGCTTTGTTTTCCCGATGTACCTCTCGCGTCTGGCTGTGCCGATTCTTACTCCCAGGTCTTTCATCCTGGAGAGCGATGTGGAATCACTGGCGTCAAAATCCTCTGTTCTCGCCATATCTTTAAGGGCGTTAATAACATCGGCACGATCCATGGGCTGGCCATCTACAGGGGGTGCAGAGCCAGCCAATTTATCAGCTCGTTCATTTCCCTCGACTCCCGCATGTCCCGGGACGAAGATGAAGGTGACTTTGCGGACAACAGACTTCCGCAGCGACTCAGTCCACTGTCTACGTACAGATCCAGCTTCGACCTTCTGAATCATGCTCATTGAATCACTTAGTACACACACGTTGGTATAATGCTGTGATTCCAGCCATATGAAAGCCTGTGTAACTGCCATCACCTCCATCGTCATGCTGCTCGTGGTCATGGAGTGGGCACCACTGGATTCTTGAACGGTTCGGCCCGCTGAGCGGGCTGTAAATGCCCACGCACTTCTCTGCTGCTTTACAACAGATCCATCTGTATAGATGAGCACTTCGGGGCTATCTGAGTGATCATAGATGAGCGCGTTAACCTCTGCATTGACAGCGGCAGGGTTCTGCTCTCTGCACCGTCTGTCGAGTGTGATAATGCAGGAGAAGGTACACTTAAAAGCTGGAGGCACCGGCACCCATTCCTTGCCGGGGTTGATACTGGTAAGACTGCAGACCTATCCGACGACATCTTCCGCCCGACCCATCCATGATTTGCCCCTCTTTAGCCTGTCACCCTTTTCTCTGAATACAGCGTCATGCAGAGGGTGCTGCTCATCTGCACTTATTTTTAAGTATGCACGAGCTCTCCAGATCTTGATCCTGTGTTCCATTGTCGGGAAGTCAAGGAGGTATCTCATTGCTACACAGCTGGTGTCTCTCGTGCAGCCCAAAATGATGCGCATGGCTTCGTTTTGTACCTTTTCAAGTCTTCCAATCTGTGTAGGGCTGACAGTGAGGATGGCCAGGGCATACTCGATGCGTGAAAGCACAAGTCCTTGGAACAGAAGTAATAGCAGTCTTTGCTCGATATTGGCAGTCGCCATGACTCTCATTGCTGCCAAACCTTTTCGAGCCTTCGTTATGACATAATCGACATGATCTCTGAAGGACAGGCTACGATCAAGCCTCACGCCAAGATATGTCATTGACTGGGTTCTACTCAGAATGCTCCCATCCATTCTTACTGCCGGCAGGTCTGTTTTCACAATATGGTTGTTTAGTGAGAACCATGTAACCGTTGCCTTTGCAGGGTTGACAAGGGCATCGACATCAGCACACCATGAGGAAATTCGATCTAGTTCGCCCTGCATATAGTTGGCAACCGCCTGTCTATCTCGACCCTGTCGATACACGAGGATGTCGTCAACGAATGATAGAGTCCTACCCCTCCCATCCAACTGTTGTTCAGTGATCGGCACCGTATACACGTTGAATAGTACTGGTGACAGTGGTGAACCCTGCGGCAATCCTGGACATATCGTTATCGGCTCAGAAGACCAACTCCCGCATCTTAGCACCACCTTCCTTTGGAGTAGAACTGCAGCTATCCATCGTACAAGGTGAGGGTGCACTTTCAGTCTGAGGAGGGTTTGCATCAAGTGCTCGAAAGATACTCTGTTATATGCGTCCTCTAAGTCTATGGCGGCCGCACATGTCTCTTCACTGACCTGAAATCCTTCGTAAACATCTTGAGCAAAGACCGCCGCATTCAGCCATGACTCTTTGTTGCGTCTGTGTCCTCCAAGTGTGGGCGGGAAGCAGCCGAGCTGTTCCAAGTCCCAAGCAAGTCTGTGTGCTACAATTTTCTCCAGTAGCTTGCCAACAGTATTCTGCATCGTAATGATTCTGTAGCCGCTTATCTTGGAGTGGTCTTTGTTCGGTTTTGGCAGCGGCAGCAGGTAGCTGTGTAGCCATTCTTCTTTGACCTGACCCCTCTGGATACTGGTGTTGAATTCTCTGGCCAGTTCTTCCATGTCATCATCTGATATCACCATTAGGTCACCATATCGGATGCCGTCTGGGCCTGGGGCGGTGTTAGGTGATTTCTTGAGCATCGCACACAATATGTCAACTGTGATCGTCCATTCTTCGTCTGTCCCGACCCCCTCGCACAACTGAGAGAGTGTTGTTGTGGTCCTCTGTCTGGCGGGCTCGTCTTTCTGGTCAGTCTGTTCTATGTAGCGTGCAAGAAGGGCCTTACCTTTATCCGCATCCGACTTTTTCCATGCGAGGTCTGTGCCTTGAAAGTCTGGAATACCCCTACGTTGTGCAGCACCGTTCATGCTCTTGTGGAGGCGCCAGAATGTCGTAAGAGATTGCTCGGAGCACACCTTCCTGCAGAACTAGTCCCATTTGTCGGCCTTGGCCTGTTTGGCGCAGGATTTGAATAAAGTCGTCGTCCTAACGACCTCAGTCTTCAGGCTCCACTAATGTTCTCAGCAAATACACAGCATATACTATTCCTATGCCCTCTAAAAATCAACATTGTTCTTCCCCTATTTCGGTTTGTATTTTCTTACTAACTCTTTGAATAATGATTCTTACCAAAATCTTCGTGATATGGCTCAGTATGCTAATTGTTCGATGTTGATCACATTCCAACGCTATTGGAGTATTAGGGCTTGCAATAAATATAGACTGACATAATTCAGGAGGTGTGTCTCCAGTATCATATATTGCATTCAGCAGTCTAGTGTTATATCCCATCGTCATGCTACAGTCAGTTGAGGGTAAACAAGTGCCAGGTTAATAGTACTGTCCCCATTGGCTTGCAATTCTCGTGACACAGTCACTGTTGATGCAGACAAGCCTATGGTAAAGCTCTACCATTTCTTTGTTGGAAGAAATGTTTCCCCACGATCTGCCTTTAGCGTTCAATTCCCACAGAAAATGGCATGTTTCCCGTGAACTAAATTTTCTCTCAGACAACTGGCACCACCGAATATCTACTTTAGCATTGCAAGTATAAGCACTGACCAGCATAAACGGGTTCGATCATTGTAATGTTTCATTGGTAAAAACGTAGAAACATGTATAATATTAAATTATATTATAAAGGGACGTAAATAGAATCTATGTTTTAACCAACAAGGGAGACAATGACATTAATTTATTGGAGTATATAAATGAAGACTATGGAATTAAATTTGTTAGCTTGAAGATAGCATTATATGATTTCTTGTGAAATAAAAAGTCTTAAGATGAATAGCTACTAAAGTAATTTACGATATTGCATTGTTTTAGATTTTCAGTCTGTGACGTCACATTGTATACATTATTTCAAAAGAGGTATACTTAGTTTGCTGGTTAATATATGTAGTGTATTATACGGTCAATTACACTTCTAAAATGCCATGACATTTTAACATTTTTGGCTGGCACATGTGCATGTGCCAAAACATAGAAATAATTTAAAACAGCAGGTGCCAGTTTTAGTAATCATTGGCACGAAGTTCAAGCTGAAACTAACCATTGTGGTTGTGACAGCCATTGACTGTATACTATCACTGATCATTGCGGTCATGAACAAAGGGAGCCGTTCTACCCTGAACTCTACAAATATCACAGGCAGTCAAGTCAGCTATGTCGGTCTACTACAAGACTGAATGGTGGAGACTCAACACAAGATTCGTTGCTAACTAAGCGTCATAGCGAAGTCTTAAGGCGCACAACACACCACAGATAGAAGTGAACAAGGGAAAAGCACTCACTGTAAATATTGTTTTCGTGTAACAGTAAAACACAATCTCTTTGTTACACACACACACACACACACTCACACACACACACACACACACACACACACACACACACACACACACACACACACACACACACTTCCAATTCCATTCCAATTCCAATTTTCAAAACAAAAATTCCAAATTCGGCCTCATTCAACCTGCTTCCTCAGTGGTGGTTATTATTGAGGTCCGTGGTTTTTGTGGGTTTATTCACCCTAATTCTTGTCTTGTGAGTTCTATCTCGGACTGGTTATGTATCGTTTGTGTCTGTGACGTCAGCTGGGGGATCGGTCGGCGGCTGTCCTTAGCGCATGTTTCCTCTTGTGGTTTTCTTTGTTGGTGCAGGCTCCTGGCTCGTCTGGCGTGGGTGGTTGTAGTCCTTATAAGAACTTTTTATTTAGTATTTTTGCCTCCTGTTCTGTGTATTGCCCGTAGAAGCTTTTCGATATTATTTACCTCCTTGCGCTTTATTTCACTTTCGCGTTTAAGTTCTTGCTGTCTTTCGATTGCTTCCTCTTTGGTCAGCCAAGGCACGATCTCTCCGTCCTCGATATAGTATTCAATGCCGGTATCATAGTCAGAGATTGTCTCCGGGTATACTATGGGTTTCCCCCTGAGTTTCTTCACCTTCTTTCCTTTAGCTTCCTGTCTCCTCACGTATTCCTCGTGCCTGAGTTCATCTTGCCTTGCCCGTTTCTTTTCTGCGTCTATGTACTCCTCCATTTCCTCCCGGGTAGGTTCCTTTACAAACCACTACATGTCGTCGGAGGGTTCCTCATCTTGTTTTTCTTCGGCTGTCTGGCGGGATGTTGGTTTCCCCATTCATGTTTCGGGCGTCGTGGTTCGGCTGCTGGTTTTATCTTTCGGCTCCGGCTCGGTTTTTTGTTGGGTTTTTTACGGCTTCTTTGTGTTCTCTTGTACGGCTTCTGTGGGTTTGTTTCGAGTTGATTTCATTTCAGCTTTAAGACTTTCTCTCCCCGCTTTTATGGTGCGTAGCATTTCTTCGTTTTTCTGTTTCGACGCGGTCATCTGTTTCACTTCTCGCTTGATGTTTTGCTGGATTTCCTTTATTTCCGCCAGTAGATTCTCGTTGTCACTGGTCGGGTTCGGCGTCAGCAGTGCCTTAACTTGTTTCTTTAACTCGTCGATCTGCCTTTGTAGTTGAGCTCTTTCATCTTGCGAGATGCCCGTGGCTGTCCCGCACCTCCACATCACTTCCTAATATGGCGTCTTGGTGTTGATGGCTATCTTTAACACGTCGCTGTGACTTTGAAGGTACGGACAGCTCAAGTATCTTGCTCTTGTATCTTTGTGTTGTTGTTGAGTGCTCGGAAGTCCGTGTCCAGCTTGGCCAGCGGACACTCCTTGAAGGCGTGGTGATCGAAGCAGTACCGGCAAATTTCCGTCTTACTGCCACATGCTGCTCTGCTGTGGCCGGCCCTCTGACATCTGGAACATTGGGTGATCCTTGGGATGAATCTCTCTGGCTGCAGCATTCTCTTGTTGATTGATATTGTGGTCGGCATCTCGCTGCCCTCTGTCGTTACCACCGCCAAGGTTGTAGGAATCTAGGAGTAGGCGAGGAGCCGCTCCCTCTTCAAGAATCGGATGTGTTGCTTCTCTTCTCGTAGCTGCTTCATGATTTCTTCTTCTGATAGCTCCACTTGGATACGCTTGACAACCCACTTGATTGTCGGTGAGTCGGTGTTTCTGACTCTGGTGTCTTTCTCCTCTATCTGCTTCTCCGTAGGTTTGGCTCTTTAATGTGGTGGGCTGTCGATCTTCTCCCTCGTGGTAGCTTCAGTAGTAGCTATAGTTTCATGTTCTTTGTTACAGCTCGCAAGTAGGCTCTCCACGTTCTTCGTTTTGTCGGCTCCCACGCTGCACATTTTCGCTATCGCGTGTTTCTTGTTGTTGGACTTCCTACGTGACATTTTCCCGCGTATCAGGCTTCTTGACTGGTTAAGGTGACTTGACTTCTTAGCGCTCGCAGTGCGAATGACGCGACGCATATGTATATGTATATATATATATATATATATATATATATATATATATATATATATATATATATATATATATATATATATATATATATAAAATTATGTCGTAAGATATGTTAATGGAGCGAAGTATTCCGTTACACATATATCCAGCCATAATACACAAGTGGATGCACGACATTCGCTGAAATTTGCTTTAACGCTGCAGATATGTTTCATCCTACTAAAGGCCAGGCCACCAGTTGGAAAGACAAAAGTATCGTGACAATAGCGTTCAGCTGGTTTGGGGGTATCCCCAACCATGTAAACAATACCAAGTAATGTAAGTTGAATAAAAGCAGGTCTTGGATGACATGCTGAAGACACAAACCGTCAGTTGTGTGGAACGAGCAGGGCGGCTCACACAGAACAATGGATAATGTTATTTTCCTAACAAAAAATCATTACACAGAGTTGCAGTTACATTGGCCGAGGATGTCGAGAATGGGCGGGTGTAACATTGGTGTCAGTGTAATGGCAGACAGACGCCAACTTCATTAACATGTAATTCACATTTATTATCTCACTCAAAACGCCTTTAAATTCGCTACCCTCCGATAACGTTGCCATTTCTCGTACACTGAATACATTACTATTCTATGTGACACCCCTTATTAAATTTTAAACGAAACTCACAGCTCACAGTGTCGCGCCACGCACTCACTCAGTAGCAGGGCGACGGAACCATCAAGCCTCCTTCTTGGCTGGATAAAAGCCTTATTAAATTACTTGCAATATTCACAAGAATGTGTTTCCGTAGTGAATTTGAATAACGAAGACACAAACAATAGATTGCATGATTTATTGTCTGGCATATTTTGCTGCATCTCATCAAGTACATACAGCAGAATTCACACAACATAACGTAAAATGACCAGATAATTCCTTCAATCTGAAATATACATGTTCTCACAATAATGTCAATTGTCTACCACTTTAATTTTTAACTAACATGTATTTCTGTTTGCCCAAGGCTGGCTTGTGTTGGTTAATGATTATGGCTTCTGCAAGCGGTAACAAGCGACTATTGTCTCTCTCAACCACATGGCTGCTTTCCAGCAGTGGCCTCGTGATCGACTAAGCGGGACTGTTCCGGTGTGTCGGCCTACCTAGGCTCACATCGCCTGTGTATAATATATTGTTAACCCAGTTAGGAATATGTTCATCATCCCTGCTGTGTAACTGTTGCTCCGTTCTGCCGATGTAGGTAGACAGGCACCTGATTGTAAATTGGTAAATACAATTAGATCTGGCGTACAACGCGATCGGTTCTTTAACTGCTGGTTTGGAACTAGGTGTGGTTCTGTACCTAATGACTGGAGTTGCAGCACAGAATGTTCGGCTGGCTGCTGTGATGAGCCGGTCATGTAGATGTTGCATTACGTCATCCCCTCGAAAGGTTAGATGTATAAATACCTTGAGTTTAGGAACTGTGGTTTCGTCTGGTTTTGGTTTTGGGCTCTTTTTTGATTTGGCACTGGCGCTTTATCAATCCCGTGGAGTACCCATTCAGGTTTAAAGCATTCTTAAGAATTTCAAATTCCTTTGTAAGTGTGTCCTGGGTGCTTATCTTCCTAGCACGGTCAAACAAGGTCCGTACTAAGCCCCGTTTGTAATAGACAGGTGTGTAAATCTGAAAATGTAAGTATTGGCCAGTCCATGGTTCTTTCTGGTACACCGATCTTTGAATTGTGGCGTCTGGTGTACGTAGAGCACTTCAGGCGATCACCAGACCAGAGTCGTCGATCGGCTCTGTGTTCTTGTGTCGATTATGCCTTGCGGCCAAGCCATCTAGATGTTGACCTCCCTGCCTTCCGTTTGTTATGTTCCCCTCAATCTTGCCAGTTGTCACAAAGTTATTCAGTTAATTTCTTCTCATCCATCCATCCATCATGTGCCATGCCGATCAGCGTGGGCGGTCATGTTTTGCCACTTGACTCGATCACCAGACACTTGTATTGAGATATAAATATTTCAATCAATCAATCATGTGCCATGCCGGAAAGCGTGGGCGGTCATGACTCGCCATTTCACTCGATCACCAGTGTCGTGGATCAGCTCAGTGTTCCTGTCTCGTCCATGCCATGTGGCCAAGCCATCCAGGTATTTTCCTCTCGGTCTTCCTCTTGGTCTGTTCCCCTCGATCTTGCCAGTTGTCACTAAGTTCTCCAATCCATTTCTTCTCATAACATGTCCAACAGATGTTGACTGTCTACGTCTAATTTCTCTAATCAGTTTACGATGTTCATTTGTCTCCTGTAGTACTTGGTCATTGGTTTTTCTGTCTGTCCATGGTATTCTTTGCATTTTCCTCAGAAACCACATTTCTGCAGCCATCAGATGCTTTTCAGCTTGACTGCTTATTGTCCAAGTTTCACATCCATACAAAAGAATGTTCTCGTTTCAATTGACATCTTTTTATTGGTCAGAATGTTTTTCATCTTGCTAAAGGCTACTTTCGCCATGGCGATTCTTATTCTAATATCTTCAAGGCATCTCCCATCAGATGTTATAACTGTTCCAAGATAATTGTACCGATTCACTTGTTGAAGAATATTTCCATTTACTTGTATATTACATTGTGGCACTTCTTCCTTCCTACTGACGACCATAACCTGAGTCTTTTTACAATTTAATTCTAACCCCAGTTGCTCACTGTGTACAACAACCGCATCTACTAATTGTTGCAGGTCCTGCGCATTGTCTGCAATTAATACTGTATCATCTGCATATCTAATGTTATTGATGTTTCGTCCTCCAATGCTGATTCCTTTCTTCTTATACCGTATCTAAAATATCTTGATTGTTTACGACTAATTTCTGTAATCCGTTTACGATTATTATTCGTGTCTTGTGTGGCTTGCTCACTTTTTATCTCCCTGTCTGTCCATGATATTTGTTGCAGTATCGTTAGAAACCACATGTCCACTACCATGAAATATTTCTTAGCATGTTTGCTCACTGTCCATGTTTCACATCCAGTAAAATGTGCAGGTTCTATGTAGCACTTGACCGCTGTTGTTCTCGTTGAAGTGATATATTTTTATTGGACAGTTCGTCTTCCATCTTGTAAAAGGTCATTATCCTTCTCATCGCGATTCTTATTCTAATCTCTTCAAGGCACTGCCATAAGATGTTATGGCTGTTTCAACAAAGTTGTACCGTATCACTTGTATAAAAATGTATCCGTTTGTTTCACTGTGGTACCAATTTCTTCTTAGAGTCGAACACAATCTCTGCTTTCTTACAATTAAATGTTAACCCTAGTGGCTCACTGTGTGCAACAATCGTATCTACTAAATGTTGCAGTTCCTGCTCGTTGTCTGCAATCAATAATGTATTATCTGCATATCTAATATTATGTGTGTTGTGTAATCCAGTGGCGATTCCTCTCATATCTTTTAAATATGTAATGCTATGATAGCTATGCAGGGGCAACAGATCTAGGGGTACTACACATGCCTGTCGCACGCTTGTACGGATATAGTAAAGACACACACACACATATAGACGCGAATAGACAGCCAGAGACAGCCAGACCTACAGACATAATGACATACATCACAGACGTGTGTATAATAAGAGGCAAACACCTACATAGACAGACTGAGAGAGAGCTACAAACATCCAATGAGAGAGAGAGAGAGAGAGAGAGAGAGAGAGAGAGAGAGAAAGAGAGAGACAGAGAGAGAGAAAGAGAGAGAGACAGAGAGAGAGAAAGAGAGAGACAGAGAGAGAGAGACAGAAAGAGATGGGGAGAAAGCCTACAGATAACTATAGAGAAAGAAAGACATGAAAACATCAATACAGACGAAAACTGAGACAGATTATCAGACATACAGACGGATGTGAGACTTAATGGAAAAGAGAGACACAAATGAGACACAAAATCATAAATGAGACAGACATACGTATAGTAATGAAGAGAAAGGCAGATGCATAAACACAGACAGATTGATTGGTTGTTTGATTGATTGATTGATTGATTGATCTGTATTTACAGTAATACATATAAACTAACAGACAGTCAAACAGACAAGCAGATAGCAGTCACACAGAATAGAAATTGTAAAACGTTCACACTTACCAGTAAAGTAGCTGCCACCAACATTCTTGAAGAGGTTCCGAGTGCATCCAGTTAATTCATAGTGAATACTTGCCGTGTGTTGGAGGAAGCTACTAGACTAGTAAGTGTGAATGTTTTATAGTATCCACCCTATGTGACTGTTGCCTATCTGACTGCCTGTTTGAATGCCTCTTCGTTTATCTGTCTGTTTTAATGAATATGTCTTCCTCTTCATTATTATATGTGTGTCTGTCTGCCTCATTTATGATTTTGTGCATATGTGTCTTATTTGTGTATGCCTATCTCCCGATATCTCTCTCTTCCATTTTGTGTCTCACGTCCGACTTTGTGTCAGATTATATCTCAACATGCGCTTTCCACTCTAGGCGACGTTCAAATGTGACAACTTGGTATGATAAGGGTTGCCAGATACGTGTGCACCAAAAGGAGGACATAATAAGACAAAACGGAAAAAAAGAAGGACATAATAAGACAAAAAGGAGGATAAAGGAGGACATATTAAATGTTTCATTTTAATCGTTCCAGATTAAACCCACAGTCAGTACAATTTTATTACAATAGCTGCCAATAAGTGTATCTAACCGTTAGTGAATCGACCAAGAAACAATCATGTTAAAAAATAAATATAAATTCAATGGAGACCTTTCTCAAAATGCTAAAAAACATTATTTAAACAGCCGATTGTAAATTATTACCTCATAATCTTTATTAATTACGCAACGTATTTCTCGTAGGAGCCAACTTTTCAGAGACGATCCTCATTAGCAATCACATATGCATAAAACTGTTCACATGTGACATATGCCTGGGCCATTGACATTGAGATGAGTGACCTTTGTAGCAAGACTACGAGAAAAACAATCAACCCTGAGAAATAATGGGGCGGGTGTGAGTGGAAACCCCCAGGATGGATGGGGAGAGAGAGTTTAGTTCTGGGTGAAGTCAGAGGACTGGAGGGCAGTTGATGTTTTAGCGCCGAGCGGATCGGTGGGCTAACACGTGGGAGTTTAGACTGACTGTGGGTCAGTTCTATTGTTGTGTTGTTCTCCCAGTTGTAAAGACAGGCTTGAAACCCAGTGGGGGTTGGATAGTTAATGGAGGCCTGAACCCAGAGTGGGTTTATAGTTAATGGAGACTAGAACCATGTGTGTGGGTGTATTGTGTGAGGTCCAGCTGTGGATAGGAGCTGGATTACCTGTCTTATGGATTTGAGATGAAGCAGGCCGTGGGAAGACAGTGAGAGTACGTGTTAAATTGTGAGGAGGATATTTATATTATACGGATTATATTGTTTCTGGATATACAGTTGTGTTCCGTTTGTCCGTGTTCTTTCTGTATTAAAGGATTATGTGCGCCAACTCAATCTTGTGTAATGACTGATGGATGCGTATTACTGGGGTTAGTTGCATTGTGAGACAGTTAGATAGCTCAATTGACACACCAGGAGCATCGTTACCTAGACAACGACCATCTCACGCACTTATCATAAAGAACATCGTGAGATATCTGGATGGCTCGTCCGTTCAAGAAACCCAGTGTATTATCTGAGAGCTCGTCCGATCAAGAAACCCATTGCATTATAGACATTGTTGTCATTCTGTTTATCTGTGAACGCGTCGATTAGAGAGAATACGAAGATAAGAGACATTAGTCGTATGCCCAGTTACAACGACAATTATGGCACAAGGAATAAACACCATTTTCAGTAGACGGTCAAGGCCATAAGTGTCCGAGAAGTAATACACAGTTCACGTAAAGTTCACGACAGGTAAATTTGATACCAGGCAGGATTGCTGAAGCTAGCAGACAGTTCATGAAAAGGACAACATCAAAAACAGCGCGCGTTGAGAAAACAGCGGCACAGAAAAGTCGGCGCCAAGATACTAGCTGGACGATACCCTGACAGGTGTGTGTGGGTGTGACAGGACAGGATTTAAGACAGTGAGCAATTTCGTCGCGAAGCCCTGTGAGTGGTGAGACATTTTATGTGTGTGCGAAGGCAAGGGCACTGTGTGGTCGCAAGGCGGCGATAAACTCTCTCGGGAAGGGGAGAGTTACTTGGATACACAAAATTGACATTCGCTGATTCAACGGACAGGTGACCGAAGGGGGTAGTAACGGTACCCCACCGCAGCCAGAGTTGGGGTGGGTTAATGGTGTAAAGTGTGATTTTCCACAAAGTTACGAGAGCAGCCGGGTTGGGGCTGAGAAGGTTGTGTGGAAACTGAGTTTACTGAGGATTTTTCTCTGAAGGTGATAAAGAGAAATTGAGGTGACATTGCGAGCCGGGAGGGGGGGGGGGGTGGATGGAGTGAAGCACCCAGGGAATTTCCACGGCCTATTATGGTCAAGATGACTCATTTTGAATGAACAAAACAAGGAGTTTTGTATGAAAACCTGACTTTATGTTCGTCTTTGCTAAAATCCCTTTGTGATCATTATTCTGTAATCAGCAAACATTTTGACAACGAATGATGACGTGGCAGCTCCGCGAGCATAGTTTCATACAGTTGTAAAAAGAACATTTTGGATAATTACTATTACAGTCAACGTTTTCGACAGTTGGAACTTGTGATCACCACGTGAAATTCAGTAACTACGCAACAAATCAATGGGTCGTTTTGGAATTTGACGTCATATACATTTCGGAATTTTAACCAACAGACACTTCCAGCCTATTATGAAAAACTAGTAACAGCAAAAAAGGAACTTTTGGCGACGGATTAATAAGTACATATTTATCGGCCAACCATCTGGACATTTGTTTGCTCTCACCGTTTTAACTGTCGTTATCGTTTGTCTACTTATATATATATATATATATATATATATATATATATATATATATATATATATATATATATATATATATATATATATATATATATATATATATATATATATATATATATATATATATATATATGGATATGTTATTACATGTAGTTGTTGGATAGGCACTTTTTGCAATCTCTATCTAACTCGTGATAGGCGTGGCAAAAAGTGGTTCTTTCTGGTGCTTACGATATTTTTGTATGGAAAATGCTAATGAGTTAGCGTGTCGTGCAGTGGCATTGGAGTCCTAACCAATATCTAGAGCCGAGTTGTTTGACGTCAGATTTGTGTATATTTTTATGCTATATTTTTTTTTTCTCTATCTTTTTTTTCATTATATTTACATATGATATTTGTTGTGTTAGGATATATGTTATTATTGTGATCTTTCGTCATTTCTACTGTCTAGTGGTCGGTGTCAGGTTACATATTATTACGCGCACTGTGGTCGTTTCACGCAAGCTTGTGGTTGTTACTGTAGTTTATTTCATTGTGATCACCGTCACCGTGTACTTGGCTTGTGAGTCTAACGTTGTATAGACAACACTTACTGTTATCATTCATTCGTTTTGTATATGTATATATATGTATGTTTAAATATATTTCCAGAGTTTTTTTTTTTACAGCTATTTGGTATATATGCGAGGGAGTATAGGTGATATTCCCCCATCACTACCTAGTGCTTATAGAGTGACTGGGTGAGTACAGAGTGATATTGTTAGTACTACGAATCTACGTACACAGTGAGTGGAGGTGTACTTAGGGAAGGTACACAAAGACTAACAGCAGAGTCTTCACATTTATAGTTGGCTGACAGACAGCAACGTGTCCACAAGTACAAGATGCCTACTTTAATGGAATATATTGAAGCAGGTGAACGAATAGGCCTGAACGGTAAAGGGTTACAGTAGTTTGCAGAAGCAAAATTGAAAGAAGTTCAGCACTGGGAAAGAGAGGAGAGGCATAATGAATGCGAGGCAAAACGCCTACAGGAAGAGAAGTTAGCGGAAATGGAACAACAAAAACGCCTACAGGAAGAGAGAGAGAGAAACAAGTGAAACTAGAAATGGAACAAAACCGCCTACATGAAGAGACACAGATGAAAATAGAAATTTAGAAAGAGAAGCTCAAGTGTCAAATGGAAACTCAAATTGCATTAAGAAAATTAGAACTAGCGTCAAAAGGGCAGGGTGAGGAAGGCAGAAGACCTTCGCAGTCGTCACAGAGATTAAAACTGCCATACTTTACGGACCGAGACAACTTGCAATCTTATTTGTCGAGATTCGAAGCATCAGTGAAAGTGTTAGGCATCCCAGAAGGCGAGTATGCTATTAGACTGGGCGAGTATCTTACGGGTAAGGTCCTAGACACCATGTTTAATTTACCTGTGGAAGAAAGAAACAACTACACTATTTTGCGTCAACGTTTGCTTACGAAGTTCCAACTAACTGAGCATGGATATAGAACAAAGTTTAGACACTTATGACCAGAGACAAATCAAGATTTCACAGATTTTGTTAACACAGTAAAGAACACATTAAACAAATGGATGGAGCTTGCAGAAGTAGGGAAAGATGTTAATAAATTAGTGGATTTAATGTTAAGAGACAAGGTAGTATCTGCATGCAATACAAACTTAGTAGCTTTCTTTCAGGAACGTAAGCCCAAGGACATAGACACAATGTCACAGTTAGGGCAAAACTACATGACTGCACATCAAAACAGTTCTATTGGTAGACTAATGAGTGAGGAAATAGTCTGTGCAGCGTACACTCAACAGGACCAGAATCCAGTTATTAGACCAGGATCAAAAAGTGTGGATTCAGCACAGAAGTATGAACAACAAGAGTCTCAAGATAATGGTTTCCGTGGCAACCATTTTCACAGAGCAGGACGGTACCCATACAAAAGGGAGAATTTCCAGAGGCGTCCAAATAGTTATGCCGGATGCTGGAATTGTGGGAGCTGGAGACACAAAATGGCAGAGTGTGATGCACAACCATCAGATGGACCAACGAACAACAGTAAAAGGGAGATCACTTGTTTCAAATGTGGAAGGAAGGGGCATGTCAGCTATCATTGTACGATGAGGGAAACGGAGCATTCTAATGCAGCACAGGTTATTGAGACTATCAAAAATGAAGATTGTAGTGGGTGCAAACCTCTTTTTGAAAAAGACGGTCAGCCAGTCTAGTGTGTGGTCATACAGTTAAAGCAGGATCAGCAGTGCATGAAGGAGGAAGTCTGAAGATGCACCATGGATTTGTTAATGATAGGCCAGCGTTAACAATTAGGGATTCCGGATGTACGTCCATCGGAGTTAGAAAGAGTTTAGTGCATCCCTCGGATTATACATGGAACAGATTAGATCCATAACATTTAATGGGACAGTAGAATTCTACCCATTAGCCGTGATAACAGTGAAAACACCTTATATCACAGGAAGAGTGACAGCGTGTGTTCTGGACGCACCAGTGGCGGATTTAATCATAGGAAATGTAGCAGGAGTTAAAGATTGTACAGAAGAAGAAGTAGTTTATTGGGACCAGAAACATAGTTTAAGTAGTAGCGAAGTAGGTACCAAAAGAAAACCTAAATTAGAGAGTATAGCTGAACAAGAAGAGGCACCTGAAGTAGACACAGGAACTCAGGGCAAGGATAGTACAGCTGAGCAGGTGAGAATGGATCTCAAATATAGCTGTAGGGAATTCCAGAGACAAGATAATACGACAGACACATGTTTCCAAGAGTGTGTTAAAGTCAGATATAGGCAATTAAAGAAGGGTAGATGGTGCTTTGGAAGGAAGAATAATGTTCTCACTCTCAGGTTGTCAGATGGCGGAACTGCATGTGGGCAAGTAGGATTACCGTTAACACATAGAGACCGATATACTAGAACAGCTCAGGATAGGGCATGTGCAGGGCACATAGGAGTAAGGCGGAAGCAGCATAGAGCAGGATGCCTTGTATATTGGCCAGGATTTAATAAAGAGGTCAGACTAAACAGAGACTCCAGTGTAACGGTACAATATGCAGATAGGAAATTTGAGTCAGGTCAAAAGTGTGTTCGCGACATCACGGACCCAGGGTTAGGGATAGCATACAGGTGTTGTAAATATATGGACACCATGAGTAATGGGGACAGGAAGGGTAGACACAGCATCGACAGGAATCATAGGTGGAGATTTGATGCAAGAAAAGAACCACCTGAGATAGGGTCGGTACACAAATAGCTTGTGTCTTTTTGAGGATGGTAATAGACCTGCAGATACACAGATATGATGTTTCCTATGATGCATTATTATTATGTGATGTATTAGTTCATGCATTGGTACACAAGATAGAAAGTTGGTTGTATTGATGTGTGGGGAATAGGGGAGTGTACTATGAGAATTTGATTTATTATTTAGTGTGGTAGCTAGAGTAAGTTGGATTTATACTTACGACTACCCAGGCAATAAGGGAATTGTCAGAGTCCTAACTATTTGCTCCTTCTAGCTCACTGGACTTGGACAGGCAAATTACAACATCTACGACACATATACTAATAACACATGAATGCAATCTGAAACTCGCAGGAGCTTTCTCCTGAGCAACATTTATTACAATATATATTACAGGCTGACAACATGGTCGCACTTCACGCTCAAACAAACGTTCAACACCAGCAGCCACGCGCTAGCTCACATGGGCGATATTTACACTGTCGCCCGCATGATCATTCGCAATCACAGCCTCACATCATCCCGCACATATCACAGTTAGTACATTCCTCGAATATCACTACACAACGTTCATCTCAGCTATCCGTCACAACTCTCTCCTTCGATCGTTCTATCTCTCGCTATTCTTCACACGTCCGTCTCTATCCGCTGTCTCACACACACTGCCTCCGTTCTCCTTGACCTTCCCACATCACGTGGGTCTATCCACGGACTTCTTGCCTGACCGTCCGTTAGCCAAGCCGTGATGTCTCCTACTGCCCTTGACCTCAGCCATGCTTACCCTGACTCTCGCTTACATACCGGCACTTACACCATTGCTTACATATAAGCCCCTGACACTCTCCCCCCGCACAAACAATGTGGCACTTTCTCTTGGAAATGTGACACATTCTGCTGTTGTTCCTCTTGGTACATCTTTCTAACCTTGTCAGGGGATTATATGATCGTAAGTCTACGCTTGCGTCCCTTTTTGCTCTGATCTTTTTTTCGAGATTAAATTACTATTCTTCTCTCTTTTTCAGTACTGAGGTTTCTCTCAAGGTTTTGTCGTGGTCTGGCAACTGTTTTGGTTGGGTTTACTGCCATACCTCGTTATATTCTTCAATCACCACTCCGTGACATTACATTCTGTTCATGTTTCTCAATCGATTCACTGTGCATTATCATCTCATAGTTATTGTGGCTATGCTGGTTTAAGGATTCTCCATTGATTCACGCCTCGAATAAGGCTACAACTTCCTCTTACAGCATTCTTAAATTTTTCTCTCTATTCAGACGTGGTCCCCCTCGTCTCTATTTAATGCACTCTCATCGATTCTTTATGAGCACACTATGTCAATGTTGTGGTCATGGTTCGAATATACTTCATGTATATAATAGTCCCCCTTACCTTATCTTATGTCACACCGTGAGTTGTTTCCCTTTTTGAGTACACCTCGTTTACTGTTGTGGAGAGTTCTTATTAATCTCTTTGGTTGGCATAACCCTGTTGGTATGTTCATTCTTGTTAGAATATTATGATGTTAATTTTATACCACTTGCTAAGCGTCATTCGTCGGGCTATCCACCATACGCGCAAGCAAATTTGGTAACACGTATTGGGATTGCCAAGCGTTGATTCTCAGCATTACAACCTAACTTTTCGCCACTATACTTACACTCATATGTACATATCACATTCTACAAATACAAAGTATCATAATAGTAAAATTAGATATTGGATGTCATGCAGTTAACACATTTACAATAAACTGTTCATCGTCGCTGCCTTTATGCACGTATAGGATCCTGTTCTTGTCCTGTGACAGTTATGCACACGTAATTAAATTATCAGTGTTCACTGTTCATTGCGGTGCTGGAATGTTTGGCATTTCTTCTTTCTCACCCGATTATTGACGTATTCTGCAAATCATGATATTGTCCTTCCTTCTGTATAGTATTTAAGACTGCACCACATTTGGATAATTTATAAATACACAGTTCTGTAAAATTGCTGGAATTCACACATGTAAAAAAAATGGTGCGTCTGTCTGTGACTGTCTTTGCCATAGTTTGTAGGTTGGCATCTGGTTCATTAAACTGATCACTGGAAATGAATGTCTGTACTGTGACGTCCTTGTTGTTGTTGGTCGATTTCAAAATGTGAATTCTGTAGGTACTCGTTTGAAACAAAGTCAATATGGGTATAGCTTACTGTTAAACACTTGAAATCACATGTTGAGTCTTACTGTTCCGCCGATGACACTTTTCACGTTGAAGGACCTTTTATGTTGGTCTATACAATGGAGTGTGCTAGTATCATAGTCCTGGAGTCGTACAGCAGACAAGGCAACTCTGGAGTTACTCGATCTAAGGATATAAGGTGGGTTTCGGTTAAAATTAATGTTTCGACTGGTGGGTATTTACAAATTTAATGTTGAGATCATTTTGAGTGCTATCTCCAAACCTGCACTCGTACATGTGTGTATACATCCAATAGTTCAAATAATAATAATAATAATACACCATGTATAGTTTTGAACTGTAATCGTGCATGTTTGTGCACTGCTCTGCAATTTGTGTATATTTTCCAAAATATGTAGGGTATTTTGTTGCTGATTTTTGTCAGTAATTCCACCGACTGATGTTTTCCTTTGCTCAGCATAAGTATGTGTATTAGTTGATTTGACATAGTGTTTATCAGTGGTAACAACAAACTTTGGTTCACCAGTACTGATGTAAGTATCAGAGTTAGCTGGTTTGTCATGAGTAACATCATATGTGTTGCGTCATAATGATGTGTGAATAAAGCTGTTAGTGAAGTCATTTGTTTTGTATTTACAATGAGTAGTGCGAGTAGAATCATCCATTGTGTGCACTTGGGCATGTGTGTAGTTAACAGGGGGTACAGGAGGTATAGTATGTACCATGATGATGTTTGATCTTTTCTCGCCCTTGTGAAATGCTTGTTATCTGTACCTTCTTTTCTTTGTTGACACACACCAGTTTCTGTTTTTTCTTGTTGTGAGATGGTAATCACGTTGGTATGGTGTAGTACCTTGGTTTGTTCATCATGTTGTTGTATGATGAGTGGTGTAGTTAAGGCAGTGTTTGTTGTGGTGTTAACTTTCTGCCGTGTCTGGGTTGTGGACTCTGTGTGGTCTATTACATTTAATACATTTCCAATTAATAAATCACAGCATGGATTATCTAATAATGCACAAGTTACTCTGCCTGATAGGAAAGGTGATTTTATATTTTCCCATGAAATGGGATATTTCTCTATTGTCCCTGAAACAGTTCTGCAATAGATGTACTCATCTAGGTAGTCTTTAGGATCAGCTAGGGCTTTCCGAAGACCGATAATACAGGACCCTGTGTCGCGTACACATGTGCATACTGTGTCATTAATGTATCCCTCATGGAATGTTAGCTTTCCTACCGATAGTCTGGAGGTTTTGTACATTTCTTCACTTTCTTGTTGAGTATCGTCCTCTTTAAATAAGGGCTGAGGCTGAGTGATATTAACCACATTATTGGAATATGGTATGAAGTCTGTTGGGTAAAACTCAGTCTGTTCTGAATTTTCAGTGTTTGGTCTTGTTTTCGTCTCCGCGATGTTTACTTTTTCTAAGTTCTTTGCTGAACTGTCTTTTGTAATGTATATGGCTGCATTTGCTTTTGCTTTCTGTATTCTTTTTACTCCTTCACATTCAAAACGTCTGTGGCCATACGCAAGGCAAAAATGACATTTTGTTCTATATTTCCTTTGATTTACCTTCCCCAGTTTTTGTGCTATAATAGTATTTAGGTATTCTTGATAAGTGGGATTTTTATCGCATATTCCATTTCCTGTATGTGGAGTGCTACAATGTTTGCACAGTACTGGTTTTGTTTTCTGTGTTTTATTTTGACAATCTGTGGCTGCAGATGCCGTTGCTTTCACAGTACTCTTCTGTTGAGTGTTCTTAACCAGGTTTATACTTTGGTTGTAATATTCGCGGCATTTTTCTAGTAAGTTTTTGATAGGTTCTGTGTTGTGTTCTTCTAAATATTTTTCGCATTCGGCTGGGAGTGTTGCTTTTAGTTTTTCTATTAGCAAGAAATTTATTGCTTCTTGATTGTTGTCTGTATGTTTAATTTCAAATTTTAGCTTTCTGAAAAATTCTTCTATTTCCCTTATATACTGGGTAAATGACTTGTCTGTGGTTGGTTTCAAATTTTGTACCTCTACTTTTAGAGTCTTGAAAGAGTTCATATAGTGTTTTAATATTCTTGTTTTATAATATTCATAGTCCACCCTTGACAAATCAGGTATGATCTCTTGAAGTTTTTTGTGTTTTATTGGTAAGTGTCCTCTGTACCATGTCCCCCAATAATCTTTTGGGATTTTGTAGTCTTGCATTTTCTTTTCAAATTTTTGTGTCCAATCATGTATTAAGTTATGGTTTATATTACAAGCTTGTTTATTTTGTGCTCGTGTACCATCAAAAAAATCTAGCAAACTTTTGTACTGATCTGTGCCCCAGAAATGTGATTGATATTCATCCTCCGACATTTTCTGTTAATTAATATTTAAATCTACTAATGATGGTATTTATACAAGCAAATCACAGAATGCAGATTTGGGTACTTAGCAATCAAAATTAATCAACTTATCTTTATCTGCTGACTGCTCGAACGCTTGATGTACAGGAACGTGATTCTCGTGCTGGTTACCGCTGACCTGGTCTGGCTACGTCGATCGCTTTGTAGAATTGACCCCTGCTGTGGAAAGAAATGATGTTATTTTCGTTCTGACTCTATTAACACATCTTTGATTTACAATTTCTTATACATATTATGCATTAGATCTTCTTCTTTACAAAAGTAGTGTTCTTTTATGCAATTTACATGGGAATGTGGTTCATGTGTACTTCTGACACCATTATACCTGTCAGAGTCCTAACTATTTGCTCCTTCTAGCTCACTGGACTTGGACAGGCAAATTACAACATCTACGACACATATACTAATAACACATGAATGCAATCTGAAACTCGCAGGAGCTTTCTCCTGAGCAACATTTATTACAATATATATTACAGGCTGACAACATGGTCGCACTTCACGCTCAAACAATCGTTCAACACCAGCAGCCACGCGCTAGCTCACATGGGCGATATTTACACTGTCGCCCGCATGATCATTCGCAATCACAGCCTCACATCATCCCGCACATATCACAGTTAGTACATTCCTCGAATATCACTACACAACGTTCATCTCAGCTATACGTCACAACTCTCTCCTTCGATCGTTCTATCTCTCGCTATTCTTCACACGTCCGTCTCTATCCGCTGTCTCACACACACTGCCTCCGTTCTCCTTGACCTTCCCACATCACGTGGGTCTATCCACGGACTTCTTGCCTGACCGTCCGTTAGTCAAGCCGTGATGTCTCCTACTGCCCTTGACCTCAGCCATGCTTACCCTGACTCTCGCTTACATACCGGCACTTACACTATTGCTTACATATAAGCCCCTGACAGGAATATTCTTCAACAAGTGAATAGATAACATTATCTCGGAACAGTCATAACATCTGATGGGAGATGCCTTGAAGAGATTAGAACAAGAATCGCCATGGCGAAAGTAGCCTTTGGCAAGATGAAAAACATTCTGACCAATAAAAAGATGTCAATTGACACGAGAAAATGAGTGTTGAGGGGATCCATAGAACCTGTTCTTTTGTATGGATGTGAAACTTGGAAAATGTGCAGTCAAGCTGAAAAACATGATGGCTGCAGAAATGTGGTTTCTGAGGAGAATGCAAAGAATACTATGGACAGACAGAAAAACCAATGACCAAGTACAACACAAATGAAAATCGTAAATTGATTAGAGAAATTAGACGTAGACAGTCAAATTTGGTTGACATGTTATGAGAAGAAATGGATTGGAGAACTTAGTGACAACTGGCAAGATCGAAGGGAACAGACCAAGAGGAAGACCGAGAGGAAAATACCTGGATGGCTCGGCCACATGGCATGGACGACGAAGGAACACTGAGCTGATCCACGACGACAAGAGACATATACTCACACCAAGAGAAGCGTATAAACAGCTTTCATATGCGGTGTCTGCGAATAATTCTTGGTATTAAGTGGCAAGACACAATCACAAATACTGAAGTATTGGAAAGATTAGGTTGTGTGACGGTTTATTCCATGAGCAGTCTTCGTAGACTTAGATGGATAGGACATCTTAGGAGGATGGATGATGGTAGAATACCAAAGGACATCTTTTATGGTGAATTACAGATGGGTAAGAGATCTCAGGGTCGGCCTCTACTATGATCCAAAGATGTGTGTAAGTGGGACATGATTGATACAGGCATTGATAATGCACAATAGGAGCACGTCACCGCTGAACGTGTTGCATGGAGGGCAAAGCTCAGTGTCATGGTCTTATATGTATGTAAGAATGTAAGTGCCGGTATGTAAGCGAGAGTCAGTGTAAGCATAGCTGAGGTCAAGGGCAGTAAGAGACATCGCGGCGTGGCTAGCGGACGGTCAGGCAAGAAGCCCGTGAACAGAGCCACGTGATGTGGGAAGGTCAACGAGGAGAGAGGGCAGTGTGTGTGAGGCAGCGAACAGGGACGGACGTGTGGAGAGCTATAGAGCGATAGAACGATAGAACGATAGAACGATAGTGTATTGTGATGCATAGATGGAGATGAACGTTGTGTATTGATATTCGAGGAATGTGCCAACTGTGATATGTGCGGGATGATGTGAAGTTGTGATTGTGGATGATCATACGGGCGACAGTGTAAAGATCGCCATTGTGAGCTAGCGGGGGGCTGTTGGTGTTGAACGAGTGTTTGAGCGTGAAGTGCGACCATGTTGTCAACTTGTAATATAGTGTAATAAATGCCAGTTTCCGATTGCATTCATGTGTTATTGGTAGATGTGTTGTAGATGTTGTAAATTGCCTGTCCAAGTCCAGTGAGCTAGATGGAGCCACACAAGTAGGACTCTGACAGGTATAATGGTGTCAGAAGTACACATGAACCACACGCTCATGTAGAACGCACAAAAGGAAGCCACTTTTGTAAAGAAGAAGAAGACCTATTCCATAAGATATTAGAAATTGTAAAATAAAGATGTGTTAATAGAGTCAGAACGAAAATAACATCATTTCTTTCCACAGCAGGTTTCAGTTCTATACAGCGACCGGCGTAACCAGACCAGGTCAGCGGTAAACAACACGATAATTACGTTCCTGTACATCAAGCGTTCGAGTAGTCAGCAGATAAAGATAAGTTGATTGAATTTTGATTGCTAATTACCCAAATCTGCATTCTCTGATTTTCTTGTGTAAACATCATTATTGGTAGGGTTAAATAGCAAGTAACAGAAAATGTTCAGTAGTGAAGACAGTTCAGATGATGATGAACCAATTCGAGATCAATCAGATGTATGGGGCACAAAGCATTATAGAGATTTGAAAACCTTTTTCGGGGGTACACGTGCACAAGACTACACTAATTGTATTAGACAACCTGAGTTAATACGTGATTGGCTACAGAAATTTGAAAAGAAAATGCAAGACTACAAAATTCCAAAAGATTTTTGGTATACATGGTACAGCTCATACGTACCAATAAAAAGAAAAAAAACTACGGGAGTTCATACCAGATATGTCAAGTACAAACTATGAATATTA
Source organism: Cepaea hortensis (assembly GCA_963921405.1). Classification (NCBI taxonomy): domain Eukaryota; kingdom Metazoa; phylum Mollusca; class Gastropoda; order Stylommatophora; family Helicidae; genus Cepaea; species Cepaea hortensis. The sequence continues at coordinate 86,806,441 of OY992888.1, forward strand.
TAAAACAATGATAGTAAAACACTACCTAACCTCTTCCGAGACTCTAAAAGTAGAGATACAAAAGTTGAAACCAACTACAGACAAGGCATTCACCCAGTATATAAGTGAATTAGAAGAATCTTTCAGAAAACTAATAATGTTAATTAAACATTCAGACAACAATCAAGGAGTCATAAATTTCTTGCTAATAGAAAAGCTAAAAGCAACACTACCAGCCGAATGCGGAAAATATTTAGAACAACATAGCAAAGAACCTATCAAAAACTTATTAGAAAAATGCCGCGAGTATTACAACCAAAGTGTAAACCCGGTTAAGAACACTCAACAGAAAAGTACTGTGAAAGCAACGGCATCTGCAGCCACAGATTGTCATAACAAACCACAGAAAACAAAACCAGTACTGTGCAAACATTGTAGCACCCCACATACAGAAACTGGAATATGCGATAAGAATCCCACTTATCAAGAATACTTGAATACTATTATAGCACAAAAGCTGGGGAAGGTAAATCAAAGGAAATATAGAACAAAATGTCATTTTTGCCTTGCGTATGGACATAGACGATTTGAATGTGACGGAGTAAGAAGATTACAGAAAGCAAGAGCAAATGCAGCAATAAACATTACAACAGACAGTTCAGCAAAGAACTTAAAAAAAGTAAACATCACTGAGACGAAAACAAGACCAAACACTGCAAAGTCAGATCAAGCTGAGTTTCATCCATCAGACTTTGTACCATATTTCAATAATGTTGTTAACATCACTCAGCCTCATTCCTTATGTAAAGAAAGCAATACTAAACAAGAAAGTGAGGAAATGAACAAAACCTCAAGACTGTCGTTAGGAAAACTAACGTTCCATGAAGGATACATCAATGACACGGCATGCATATGTGTACGCGATACAGGTTCCTGTCTTGTCGGTCTTCGAAAGACCCTAGCTGATCCTAAAGACTACCTAGATGAGTACATCTATTGCAGAACTGTTTCAGGGACAGTAGAGAAATATCCCATGGCATGGGCCAATATAAAGTCACCTTTCCTATCAGGCAGAGTAACTTGTGCCTTATTAGACAATCCATGCTGTGATTTATTAATTGGAAATGTATTGAATGTGACAGACGACACAGATTCCAAAACACACACATGGCAAAAAGGTAACACCACAACAAGCACTGCTTTAACTACACCACTCATCATACAACAACATGATGAACAAACCAAAGTACCACACCATACCAACTTGAGTACCATCTCACAACAAGAAACAGAAACTGGTGTGTATCATCACAAGGAAAAAGATACAGAAAACAATCATATCACAAGGGCAAGTAAAGATCACAAATCACCATGGTACATACTATACCTCCTGTACTCCCTGGTAACTGCACGCATGATTAAGTCCACACAGTGGATGGTTATACTCGCACTACTCATTGTAAATACAAAACAAATGTCTTCACAGACAGTTTTATTCACACAACATCATGACGCAACACAGATGATATTACTCATGACAAACCAGCAAACTTTGTTACTTATATCATTACTGTTGAACCAAAGTTTGTTTTTACCACTGATAAACTCTATGTCAAATCAACTCAGACACATATTTATGCTGAACAATGCAAATCATCAGTCAGTGGAATTACTGACAAAAATCAGCAACAAATTATCCTACATATTTTGGAAAATACACACAAATTGCAGAAACGCATACAAACATGCACGATCACATTTCAAAATTATACATGGTGTATTATTATTATTTGAACTATTGAATGTATACACACATGTACGAGTGCAGGTTTGGAGATAGCACTCAAAATGATCTCAACATGAAATTTGTAAATCCCCACCCTTCGGAAAATTCTAACCGTAACCCACTTTATATCCTTAGATCCAGTAACTACAGGGTTGCCTTGTCTGCTGTACGACTCCAGCGCTATGATACTACCGCATTCCATTGTATAGACCAACATGAAAGGTCCTCCAACGTGAAAAGTGTCACCAGCGGAACAGTAAGACGCAACACGCAGTTTCAAGTATCAAACAGTAAGATTTACCCATATTGACTTTGTTTCAAACGAGTATCTACAGAATCTACCTTTTGAAATCGACCAACAACAACAAGGACGTCACAGCACAGACAGTCATTTCCATGGATCAGTTTAATGAACCAGATGCCAACCTATAAACTATGGCAAAGACAGTCACAGACGGACGCACCATGGCCACACTCAAAATTATTTCTCATTTTATACGTGTGAATTCCAGTAATTTTATAGAACTATGTATTTATAAATTATCCAAATGTTGTGCAGTCTTAAATACTATACAGAAGGAAGGACAATAGCATGATTTGCAGAAGACGTCAATAATCGGGTGAGAAAGAAGACATGCCAAACATTCCAGCACGGAAATGAACATTGAACACTGTTAATTTAATTGCGTGTGCATAACTTTCACAGGACAAGAACAGTTTACTATATGTGCATAAAGGCATCGATGATGTATATTTTATTGTAGATGTGTTATCTGTATGACATTCAATGTCTAATTTTATTATTATAATACTTTGTATTGTTATAATGTGATATGTACATATGAGCGTAAGTATAGTGACGAATAGAATAAATTGTAATGCTGAGAATCAACGCCTGGCAATCCCAATGCGCGAATGTTACCAAACTTGCCTTCGCGTATGCTGGATGGCCCGACGAATGACGCTTAGCAATAGTGATATAGAATTAACATCAGAATATGGTAACAAGAATGCACATACCAACAGGGTGATGCTAACCAAAGAGATTAATAACAAATCTCCATAACAGTAAACGAGGTGTGCTCAAAAAGGGAAACAACTCACGGTCCGACATAAGATGAGGTAAGGGGGACTATAAAATACATGAATTATATTCGAACCATGACCACAACATTGACATGGCGTGCTCATAAAAGAATCGAGTAGTGTGCATTAAATAGAGACGAGGGTAACCACGTCTGCATAGAGAGAAAATTTAAGAATGCTGTAAGAGGAAGTTGTAGCCTTATCTGAGGCATAAACCAATGGAGAATCCTTAAACCAGCATATCCACATTAACTATGAGATGAGAATGCACAGATAATCGATTGTGAAATATGAACAGAATGTAATGTCACGGAGTGGTGGTTGAATAATATAACGAGGTATGGCAAGTAGACCCAACCAAAACATTTGTCAGACCACGACAAAACCTTGAGAGAAACCTCAGTACTGAAAAAGAGAGAACAATGGTTATAGTGAATCTCGTAAAAGAACAGAGCAAAAAGGGACGCAAGCATATGCTTATGATCATATAATCCCCTGACAAGAGTAGAAAGATGTACCAAGGCTAAGAACAACAGAATGTGTCACGTTTCTAAGAGTAAGTGCCACATTGGTTGTGCGGGGGGAGAATGTCATGGTCTTATATGTATGTAAGAATGTAAGTGCCGGTATGTAAGCGAGAGTCAGTGTAAGCATAGCTGAGGTCAAGGGCAGTAAGAGACATCGCGGCGTGGCTAGCGGACGGTCAGGCAAGAAGCCCGTGAACAGAGCCACGTGATGTGGGAAGGTCAACGAGGAGAGAGGGCAGTGTGTGTGAGGCAGCGAACAGGGACGGACGTGTGGAGAGCTATAGAGCGATAGAACGATAGAACGATAGAACGATAGTGTATTGTGATGCATAGATGGAGATGAACGTTGTGTATTGATATTCGAGGAATGTGCCAACTGTGATATGTGCGGGATGATGTGAAGTTGTGATTGTGGATGATCATACGGGCGACAGTGTAAAGATCGCCATTGTGAGCTAGCGGGGGGCTGTTGGTGTTGAACGAGTGTTTGAGCGTGAAGTGCGACCATGTTGTCAACTTGTAATATAGTGTAATAAATGCCAGTTTCCGATTGCATTCATGTGTTATTGGTAGATGTGTTGTAGATGTTGTAAATTGCCTGTCCAAGTCCAGTGAGCTAGATGGAGCCACACAAGTAGGACTCTGACACTCAGAAATGGAATAAAGGCAAAGGAGAAACATATTGCAGATAAGTCACACACCGAGCATGTGAGACGTAAAATGATGCATGATGGTGGAAATGACCACGTGTTCACATGCACCCACTGTGATCGAACATTTACAGCGCGAATTGGCCTTATCAGTAACATTCGCTACCTCTATATGTAAAAGTTATTATGCTTTTTTAAAGCACAAACTATTGTCTGTCAAGACGGCAAGGTGCCAATAATGATGATGATGATGATGATGATGATGATGATGATGATGATGATGATGTGTAATCTATTGTTTAATGGGAAAAATACTGCTCCATGAAGGAAGTCCATCAAACCCAGTTGACGTCGCCTAGCGTGGAATTAACATGTTGAGACAAGTCGAACAAGGGAAAATAAACCCCACAAAAACCGGGGTGGGAGGGGGGAGGCTATATATAAACAGAGAGTAAGATAGACATGAAGGCAATGAACAGGATAAAACCTGAGACATTCTAGCGAAGACAGATAATCTGACAAACAGTCAGACGTGAGACACAAAATTAAAGAGAGAGAGAGAGTGAGAGAGAGAGAGAGAGAGAGAGAGAGAGAGAGAGAGAGAGAGAGAGAGAGAGAGAGAGAGAGAGAGAGATCGGGAGACAGGCAGAGACACATAATACACATATACACAAAATCATAAATGAGGCAGACAGACACACATATAATAATGAAGAGAAAGACAGATGCATTAACACCGACAGGTAAACGAAGAGGCAATCAAACAGACAGATAGACAACAGCCACATAGGGTGGATACTGTAAAACATTCACACTTACTAGTCAAGTAGCTTCCTCCAACATTCTTGAAGAGACCACACGTACATCAGGTTAATTCATTGTGGATACTTGCCGTGTGAGTCACAGTATGCAACATCTTCCACCGCGAATCTACAAGTCACATAACTCAGCTAACTATCACACTATGTCTCAGAGTTACAGACTACAACTAAATCAGAGTGTGAATCTAGAAGTCATAACTCAATTAAATTTCACAATGTGTCTAGAATGTTAACAATCTAACTAGCTCTTACAGTATATATAGAAGTCACATGACTCAATTAACTTTCACAATGTGTCTAGAATGTTAACAATCTAACTAACTCTTACAGTATATATAGAAGTCACATGACTCAATTAACTTTCACAATGTGTCTATAATGTTAACAATCTAATTAACTCTTACAGTGTATAAAGGAGTCACAGAATCGTACACACAGAGTGAATCTAGAAGTCACAGAGCTGTGTGAAATAATCTCTCAGATAATCTATAAAGTCACAGAGTTGTGTGAAATAATCTCTCAGAGAATCTATAAATTAACACAGAATTCTCACGAAGTATTTAGTCGCCAACTCGAACTAACTCTCCGATGAAGCGTTTTTGGTTTGGCTTTTCCATATGCTATTTATGTTGTTGTTGTTGTTTGTCTATCAAGAATGATGATGACCATTCATTTCATCCAGTGGGGTTGAAAGTATGGAGCCGTGAGTTCCAAGATGGCTGATAAGGCCTAGTTTGGCTCTAAATGGTCTTTGACAATGTGGGCAAAGAATGCTTGACGTTTCTGGAGGAGGATTTCCTGCAGTGGTTTTTCTGTCCTGCTTTTTCTTCACAACTCTTGCAGTCCTGGTTGCCTCACACGTGACTGCACCCTTGCGTAATGATGCACGCCAAGAATTTCGGTCTCTGGCTGCAGTCTCCCAGGTGTCATGATGAATTCCAAAAGCATTCAATAAGATTTTCAGAGTGTCTTTAAAGTGTTTCCTCTGGCCGCCTTAGCTGCGTTGACCACAACGCAACTCGCCGTAAAATAATTTGTTTAGGGAGCCTGTGATCTGGCATGCGAGTCAAGTGACCAGCCCAGCGAATCTGATTCTTCATTAGTATAGTGTGGATACTGGGCATGGACGCTCTTTCTAGGACTTCAGTGTCTGGAATCTTGTCTTGCCATTTAATCTTCAGTAGCTTCCTAAGGCAGACTGTGTGGAAGTGGTTTAATTTCCTAGCGTGTCGCTGATAAACAGTCCAGGTTTCACAAGCATATAGCAGTGTGCATAATACAACATCATAGTTATAGGACATCGCTGTCAACACCAGCAGTTTACTGCCGTCCTTGATGTCTTGGCAAGTTGACGTTCAGTAGTCTAAAAGTACTAGAGCGTTTTGGTCATAGGCCATAACTTTATAAAGGGAAAATCCCAACTGCACCCCTAAGTGGTAGAGGATGGAAACACACCACGGTGTGGCTAACACAGCTCTGGCGACCGAGTATCCATCGGATTAAGTGGACAACTCTACAGCTGAGCAGAGCAGGGCACTCACTTGTCCTGACAGTCGGAAATGGCTGTCAAAGGCAGAGTTAAAAGACCACCATGTGAATGTGGAAGGCAAGGGGAAACCACCACATTATCTTCCCAATATTTCATGGCAACACACATTTCAGAAATAGTGAATGACGTTAATGGCTGTCTTAGGACATCCTCGTCCGGTAGGGACAGTCATGAGCCACAGGTGACACCAAACCGTCATTCAGCTTCTGATGGCAAAACTAAAACTATTACTAAACTAAATAAATTTAGAGTAGGAACATGGAATGTTAGGACATTAAATGAGCTAGGAAAATTAAACAATGTTCTAAGAGAAATGGACAACATGAAAATGAATATACTAGGCATAAGTGAGATGAGATGGAAGGGATCTGGCAAAATTATAACCGATAAACACACAATAATTTATTCTGGAGGGGACACACATGAAAAAGTTGTAGGAATAATATTTGATGAAAAAACAGCCAAATATATGAATGGATACTGGTGTATTTCAGATAGAGTTATAATGGTCAAAATCAAAGGCAAACCAATAGATATAAATATTACACAAGTATATGCACCAACAATAAGCAGTAGTGAAGAAGAAATACAACACTTTTACGATCATATAGAAATGGCAATAGCTCAAATTGGATCACAAGAAATAAAAATAATACTGGGATATTTTAATGCAAAAGTAGGAAAGGGAAAAATAGAGGATATAGTGGGGAATAACGATTTAGGTACGAGGAGAGAAACTAATAGAATGGGCAAATATTAATGATATGATAATTGGAAACACATGGTTTAAACACCATAAAAGACGACTATACACATGGAAAAGCCCTGACATGAAAATACGCAACCAAATTGACTACATACTTATTAATAAAAGATTTAGAAATGCATTAATTAATGTAAAGACAATGCCTGGTGCTGACGGTAATAGTGATCATGTACCACTATGTGGTCAAATAAACGTAAGATTAAAGAGAGGGAAAAATTGTTAAAAACCTGAGACTTAATAAAGAGGTTCTGAAAGTAGATAAAGAAATTCAAGATCAATACAGAGTGACTGTGAAAAATGGGTACAATGCAATAGCTAAAGTACAGAGTATAAATGATCAATGGGAAATGTTAAGGGACTCCATTCATCAAACTAGCAAAGAAATATTACCGGAGAGAAGCCAAAAGGCTAAGAAAAAAAGGATGAATGAAGAAATCTTAATGCTGATGGACAAAAGGAAACAGAATAAAAATGACAAACAAGAGTATGCTAAAATAAATAAAGAAATAAGACATAAATGTGTGAAGGCAAAAGAAAGTTGGTTAAATGAGCAATGCAAACACATTGAATTAAATTCCATTAAAGATAACAAAAAAGTATGCACAGACAAATCAGTGAGCTCACAGGAAGAAAAATAAGAATACATACAGGGTGTTTGAAATCAAAAACAGGAAAGATATTACTGGAGGGAGGTGCTTGTCACTTGTCGTCCCTGGAAGAAAGTGGACTCGACAAGCACACCTTTGATATCCTTCTAATATTGGAACTATTGAATGACTTTTGTCTACACTCCTCCCTTCTGTCTTCCATACACTATCTCTCTCTCTCTCTCTCTCTCTCTCTCTCTCTCTCTCTCTCTCTCTCTCTCTCTCTCCTTCATAACATACCCTGACAACAGTTTCCTCCAACAATTAATAACATGTTTATTGTTGAAAACTATGTCAGTTGTATGTATTGAATGTGTATATATAGTTGGTAGTGTCTGCTAATGTGAGTGCAAGATATGACTTTTGACTTCGTATGTCTCCGAATCCCTTCTCTCGTCAGCATTCAGCCAGTCAAAAATACATCACACAGATATGGACATTTCTCACCAGGGTTTGCTCCTTTCCGATTGAGTCTGGGCGTATCGTGAAGTTGTTCAAAGTCTGGTCACAGTGAAATAATAATAATCCAATAAGTCTATGACTTCGCCAGAGTCTGCTTCAAGAAGTTAATAATCCAACACTGAAACCACATCACCACAGTCTACCACGGTGTCTATATTGACTATGAATGTTCTGACTTATCTATTGTCTCTCTTCTATTATTCTACCAGGCCTAAGTATGCAGTTGTAGTTTTCTTTTACTTTCATCCGTTTAATCGTCCTTTTCCATTTTTCTTTGGTTATCTTGTTATTCTTTTATTATTTTTAGAGTTCATTTAGGGCTTGGGGTTATATCGCCTCACAATTCGAACCTGTCTTAGTTATTCATTGTTCTAGTGAGGTATTTGATCTCCGCCCAAGTGAAGTACCTTGAGTTTATCGTCTCTGATTGTATCAGGATATGTCTAGTGAACCTGTAAATGATAGATAACCAGGTGATATAAATCTGCTTCAGATTTATACTTATGTGAGAGCATTTCTCCCGGCGGCACTAAGACGCTTCCGAAAGGATACTCTGACAAAATACTTATGAGTGCACTAAAGTCTAAACGATTAACTAAAAAACAAAGAATTGATAACCGTAAAGCACAGAGACCTAGTCCACTATGCTATACTATTACTCTAAGGTTAGGTTACCTTATATATAGAATTTATGTAAATCCCAAAATTGAAATATATCAGCACATAAGCACTCTATCCCATTGCAAGGGATGATATTTCTTTTCTATTACAGGACACATAAATCCAGCTTTCCGTCCAATTCGGTAGCACACTAAATACAAAACCACTTTTCCACCAATTTATACCGAGTGTCCAAGTCTCCGTTGACTTTAGATGTCACTACATCAACCAGCGTATTTTGCCGTATCCTTCACATCAAAAGTCTGTGAAGTCACGTATGCGGTATTGGCGCCCCGTGTCGTGTCTCATTCGTCTCGTCCTCCGTTCATCCGCTAGTATCTCCAAGCGTCCGAACCCTTTGATCGCCGTCTTCTGCGTTTTCCCCGTTCCGATGTATTCGTGTCTCCGTCTTGTCGGCCGATAAGATCGGCAGTCATTGACCCTTTGTTACTCTGTATTTTTCCTCTTTATCCTTCGGTCAATAACCCATACTTTGTCCTCGCTCAAAACTGACGTATTCGACTGTTAAACCTCCTCATACCTTGTAATTAATCTTACTCGTTTATCAGGGAATCATTAACTCACAGTATCCCGTGACAGTGCTATAATGAAGAAGTGGAATGAGTATATAAGAGAATTATATAATGGAGAAAGGGAAGAATTAACAGAATAAAGTAACTTAGAAGGCCCTCCTATTCTAAAAGAAGAAGTCGCTGACGCTAAGAAACATATGAAGAAAGGTTAAACAGCTGGGCCAGATGAAATCACAAGAGAAGAATTAGAAGTATTGGGACAATTTGGGGTAGATATATTAACCAAAATGCTAAATGATATTTACACCAGTGGATATTTACCGAGCAATATGGTAAAATCTGTATGTATAGCAATACCAAAGAGACCAGGAGCAATTGAATGTGAAGATTGTCGTACAATAAACCTCATAAACCATGTCACTAAGCTTCTACTCAGAATTGTAATGAGAAGAACAAGAAAGAAAATAAAAATGGAAATTAGTGAAGAACAGTATGGATTTGTGGAAGGAAAGGGCACAAACAATGCAATATATATATATATTACGAACACTAATAGAAAGGTCAATAGAGAAACAGAGGGACATATATTTATGCTTCATAGATTATACTAAGGCATTTGATAAGGTAAAACATGATGAGCTGATTAAAATGTTGGAAGATATCAACATTGATGGGAAAGATTTAAGAATAATAAAGAATATTTACTGGAACCAAATAGCAGCAATTAAAATGGGAAATAAAGAGGGTAGTTAACGAACAGATAAAGCTAGGAGTACGACATGGGTGTGTCTTGTCACCCGATCTCTTCTCCCTATATAGCGAAGTAATAGTGAGAGAGATCAAAGAGAAGCCAAGAATACTAATCGGAGGATATAATATAAACAATACACGCTATGCAGATGACACAGTATTGGTGGCGGATAATGCAACAGACCTACAACAATTATTGGACATTGTAGTATCAGAGAGTGCACAGAAAGGACTCTCCTTGAATATCAAGAAAACAGTAACAGTGGTGATATCAAAGAAAATGGGGACACCAAAATGTGACATAGAAATAGAAGGGGAAATTCTCAACCAAGTGGATAATTTTAAATACCTAGGGGCATTTATATCGTCAGATGGAAGATGTACAAAAGAGATTAAGAGCAGAATAGGGCAGGAAAAAGACGCATTTCAGAAAATGAAGAGTATCTTATGCAATACGTCGCTGTCAATGAATGTAAGAAAGAGAGTGCTAAAATGCTATTTAGAACCAGTTTTGCTGTATGGCAGCGAATCTTGGAATGCAAATGAACAAATTAGGAAGAACTAAGAAGCAACAGAGATGCGGTTTTTAAGACGAATGTTGCGAATTCCTAGGACTGCCAGAGTAACTAACAACGATTGCCTGAAAGAGGCTAATGAAACTAGAACACTATACACAACAAAAAAGAAAGAGACAAACAGCTTTCTTTGGTCATGTGATGAGAAGAGAGGCATTGGAGAACATCGTGACAACTGGACAGATCGAGGGGAATAGAGGCAGAGGCAGACCAAGAGAAATAATGCTGGACGGATTGAGACGGTGGCATGGAGGAATATCATCAGCAGAGTTGATCCAGAACACCAAAGACCGAGATCTGTGGAGAGCCATGAACGCCTACGCCAGCCGGCATGGCACTTGATGATGATGAGTTTGCCATTGCTTTCTGAACGACCGGCTCCCATACCAACACATTAAAACCAAGTGCGACGCGGTCAGCTGCCAAATTGGTAGCAGCTGTGATTCGAATGTAGGTTAGTGTGCTTACGAATCGCGTGCGCAAGACATTCACCACGGAGGAACCACCCAATGAAGCCAGAAGTTCGGAATTACAGACATACAACTCTCAAGCTTTAAGCGACTCTGGTCATTCGTCTAGTGCAGTGGTTCTCAACCGGTGGGGAATTCCCCCCCCCAGGGGGGAATTTCAGGGTTTCCAGGGGGGGGGGGGAATGAAGACCATTTCAAGATCGTGTTAATACAAGAACCGATTACTTGACATAGTTTTTTCCCTTCATATTTTACAGTTATGTATGTCTCGTCCTTCTAAACCTCATTTTATAAAGTAAGTAGACCCACAAATCATGTTTTATGTGGATGTCTAGACTTGTTTTAGTATATGCTATTACATTTACCTTCCATTTTTACGTATACTGTGTAGGGGTGGGGGGATTTTTTGATAGGAAATATGAAAGGGGGGGGGGGGGGAATGACGTTCTGAAAATACGGTGAAGGGGGGAACGGGCCAAATTTTTGATAGGAAGGGGGGGGGGATGGCGTTCTGAAAATATGGTGAAGGGGGGAATGGGCCAAAAAAGGTTGAGAACCACTAGACTCTAGTGGGTCATGTCATCAACTGTAACTAAATTCAACCAATTAATAGTAAACTAATAAAAGTGTCTGATTGGTAGTTAGAAGAAGGGGCCGGAAACAATGACGTAACCACAGTGACAATCTGACCTCTATGGATAGGTCAAACAACAATAGCCGCGGGTTTTCCCCATAGCGTTTCCACTTACCTCGCCTCAAATGTGTCAGCGCCATATTCCAGCTGCTAGTACAATAATGTTCACATCCTTTCAGGACGCTTGCTGCCAACACCACTATTTTTGCGGTTTCTGATGCCTTGACAAGTTTTACTGTCAGAAGTATGTCATTGCTTCTTTAAACGACCGACACCTATACCATTTTCTAAAAGTAATAAAAAAAAAATTAAAATAACAAAACATAAATAAATAAAAAAGCACAAAGCGGTCTGCTGCCAAATCGTGCGCAGCTGTTTTTCGAACGCGGGTTTGCATGATTACTAACCGCGTCCGTAACCATTAAGCTCCCCTATGTCCAACAACAGTCCCACCAGTCTAGACAATATAAAATATAAACACTCTTAAAATTACAGGCTTGACCTTCTGCCTCTACAATTATCGGGTGCTGCGGTATTCGCCCTCTATCCAGTCTGTTGCTATTAGAAAGATCGTACTGCATGTTGCTTGCACTTGTGTATGCATCCTTCACAAGAATCTATGTCCTCGAGTGAACAGACCTTTCGAAAGCTGTGCTCGGCTCGACCCTTTCAGGAGTTTCCTCTGTCCAACCAGCTGCCCCTTCCAGGAGTTTTCTCTGTCCAACCCGCTGCCCCTTCCAGGAGTTTTCTCTGTCCAATCCGCTGCCCCTTCCAGGAGTTTCCTCTGTCAAACCAGCTGCCCCTTCCAGGAGATTCCTCTGTCCAACCAGCTGCCCCTTCCAGGAGTTTCCTCTGTCCAACCAGCTGCCCCTTCCAGGAGTTTCCTCTGTCCAACCAGCTGCCCCTTCCAGGAGTTTCCTCTGTCCAACCAGCTGCCCCTTCCAGCAGTTTACTCTGTCGAACCAGCTGCCCCTTCCAGGAGTTTCCTCTGTTCAACCCGCTGCCCCTTCCAGCAGTTTACTCTGTCCAACCAGCTGCCCCTTCCAGGAGTTTCCTCTGTCCAATCCGCTGCCCCTTCCAGGAGTTTCCTCTGTCCAACCTGCTGCCCCTTCCAGGAGTTTCCTCTGTCCATCCTGCTGCCCTTTCTCTTCTTGATCTCACACTGCAGTAGGTTATGTGCACGCACTGACTCGCTGGTAGACATGTGCTCATGTAGTTTGCCGATAATCGTGTGCAAGATCTCCTACGTTATTTGACATGACATATGATAATGATGACCTCTGTCGTGTTAAGTTCAAGCAATCATCATCATTCGAGCCACTTTGTCAAAAAAAGCCACCATTGTCTCCTTCGTAAACAGAATGATGTATGTAGTGTGAATACTATAGTGTATGTTCAAGATGTTGCCGTTAATTTGTAAATATTCCTTGTGTGCTACGGAACGTTGCCATATGTAAGTTTTTGGGTGAACTGTGAAATATAATGTCTTTACAAACGCATTAAAAAGGGTGATAGTGGAAATATTTACTTACTTACAAGATGGTGAAGCCGACACGCAACTTTCGCCGGCATAACACACGATAATATTTTGTTAACCATTTGTTACATTTATTCCAATATACCCTACTACTGTGTAGTATCTGAACAATAGTCTTTAGACTCATTATAATGCTCCTCTCCTCGGAGATCTGTTTGATTGTTTGTTTGTTTTTTTTTTGTTTGTATTTTTTTTTTTGTTTTTTTTTTTGCAAACACACATGGATTTTCTTTCTCGAAATAAACGTTTAAATTGAGAAAAAAAAATGAAAACACGTAGTTAAAGTTGTGGTAAGGGACATAACAACATGAGTTAGATTAAGGGATGTTACTGAAAAATAGCGTAAATATAATGTATAATGTAAATAATTGTAGGATTTATCTTAATATTTTATAACACTTTCATAGAAATTTGTCACCGTTACATGTGGCATAAATGATGGAAATTTATTAAGTTATCTTCAAAGCTTTTTTTTAAAATAATGGCATTATTTTACATATGTGAGAGTTTTATAGCTAATGTTTCTGTTTATCTTCAATGCTACATCAAATGTTTTATACATTCTTTGTCATTATGTGAGTTAGCTTGATGAGTCAAAGCTATTTTTGGCTGGCCTGTAAAGGGCTATGTAAGATACGAGAGATATCAGGCTCGTACATCCATTTCCTTCATTCATTTCAAAATAATACCCATACTGCTCACTAACATTAGGTTGTCTATTTCCGTGTTCACAATAATGTACATAACACAATTAAGATACAATTTAAATATAATGCACTAAAAGAAATGAGGCAAAGAGCGGAAAAAATATAATTAATATGGCCAGCACGGGAGATAATGGTAACACATATAATGGTTATTTAATTTATTTAAAACACACAACAAAACATGTTTGTCACAGTTTCCTTCCCATGTGACTCTGCAATTATGAAATAAACAATCTGTTAATTTGCTTCTAACTATCTTTCATTAATCTATACATTCCATTCCTTATAGTATAATAAAATATCGTAAACTATATTATATTATTTAAAGCGTGATTGGTAGGAAAAAAAGTAACTGTGTATCAATATGACTGCTGACAAATTAAAAAAAAAAAAAAAAATTTGGCAGGTACATGTGTGTGCCTTGTAATTGTTACTAATGAGGCCAATGGAAAGATGGGATGTGCAGGCCAGATACATAACACCAGTGTCCATCATTGTATACGGCAAAGAATGTACATCAATCCCCGCCACCTGGCGTGACAGTACCGTTTGATATATTGTATTGTAGACTTTTAACGTTATCACTCTTAACTGTGAGTGTACGCGCTCAGAACATCTACAAGTCCATTATGGTAGAAAAAAGGCTACATCGTGAGTCACGACTGGGCATGATAAGTGTGAGCTCATTGCTTCACATCTACTCATAGGTGAATGTTCCAGATATCAACATAGTGAGTGGCACCTTGCAGTCTTGACAGACCAAAGTATGTTGTCAGGGTCTTAAACTTGGCTCGCTAACCTAACACACGTGAGACAGTACAAGTACAACGTGATTTGACTCAAGACTCAACGACACAACGTTCAACGGATTTATTTACAGATCATATACAGTACGATGATCACAACAAGATATACTTGATACTTCAATACACTTACATCCACAATACAGCACACAGTCTATCTCTCAAGATGTCCAGACACTCGACTTTCAGGCCCAGAAACCACACAACGCCTTTTTCTCATCATGCGTCCGGTCCAGTCGACGTCCCAGAGCTGTCTGCCTATAGCTCGCAACTTGCCTCCCCACCTGAGGTGGCTTCACGAGACATGCGTGCGTCCTTGCCTGACCGCTGGCCGTCTCGTCAGCCAGCAACCTTGCAGGCAGGTGACTACTACTCGCCTGGCGGCGTAACGAAGTTACTTCATCCCTGCTGGGGACTAAGTCACCTGGCGGGCGTAACGATGTCACTGCATCACTGCACTTCGGTAGACTCTGACACGCTCCCCCGGCAACTTCATGAAAGATGTCATCTTTCATGTCTAATATATGTACATACTGGGTTAGTATTTTAACCTTGTCAGAGTCAACCCTTATGTTGTTATATACATTGGTATCATAATACATAGACATACACATCTGCCATAGAAACATATAAGAAATGGAAGTTATATTCAACGACATGTGGTGTTCAACCTTTAACACTTGTCAGGTTTCATCATCTCGATGGCTGATTACCTCAATTGCATTATTGACCCAGTCAGATCGGTAGTATCAGCTTCACGCATCTACCTCGCAGCCTTTGAAAAAAACGTAATAATATGGTTCTTGAAACAAAAACCATCTAGCTAGACCGAAATGCGGCTTTTACATAAGTCACATTAAACGCTCAAACCCTGACCTCATTTGGCCAGGAGTTCTTGTGTTGGTCTGCAATGTCGGCAACACTCTGCCATGCCCAGTAGATGCCTACCTGGTGTGTTAACAATCTGGCAAACACATGGCTATTTTTATACAACACATTACATTATACATTTCAAATTATGGCCCTTTGTGTACTGATGCAATAGCAACTAAATGAAAGGGGAATAATTTCAACATTTATGACATATAATATTTTACAATAATTATTCTATTTCTTAGCGTCATCGCATGACGTTTCTTCATCCTAACGAGAAAAAGTCGGTAGTATGAATACATTAATCAAGATATGATTCTAAGATTACACTACCTAAATATATAAACACACAATTCGTGTATTCAACTTTGTTGATTCCTAAAGATTTTAGAATCGTCATAGCTTTTTGAACTTTTATTTGTCGTCTGCTAATTTTGCTCTAAATTTCTAACTAATCCGGAAGTACACACGAACACTAAGCAGTTGATGTTACAACTTGTAGAACACACTTGTTCTGGTTTGGTGTAGTTACGGAATGTACAATGTTCTCACAGTTCATGTGTTGGAAGTTTCATTGTAAAACCTTCTGGATTTCGCTTGACTGCAGTGGTGTAGCTGTCAATGTTTAGGTCACACTTTCACACACGGATTTAAAATATCTCTGGAAAGTTCCACACGGAGATGCCACTGTCACATTGGATAGTTCGCTTACGGTAAGTTTTGAGCGAATGTGGCACTGTTCTGTTACGCAATATGTACAATTAATAAAGTTCGCTTTCTATCACACACTACACAATTATACAAGACAATCACTACATTAAGTAATAAAATAAGAACATTATATACTTTGGGAGTAAACCCTATCACATTGTAGACATTACACAGCTTTTGTGAATGGAAAAAATTATTCACTGATAGATGGCTGTGTTGATCTGAGTGTATTTTACACACTGCACTCAGACATTGCTTACTGGGTCGGTCGGACAACGGGACAACAGATCGGCAATCGTGTTGGTTCTGCCTGGAATATGTTGAACCTCGAAGCTGTAATCTTGGAGCTTAAGAGACCAGCGCGCTACCATCTGGTTTGAAGGTACACCAGAATTTATAAATCGCAATGGACTGCTGTCAGATTCCACGATGAAATGGCGTCCTAGAAGAAATCTAGACAATTTTGTAATACCCACCACTAAAGCTAGGGCTTCCAACTGAGGTATTGACCAAGCCCGTTCTCTGGGTTTCAGTTTCCTGGATACGAAGTACACTGGGTGAAGGATGTTATTGTGCTCTTGCAACAAGACTGCCCCAATCGCCACGGAGCTCGCATCTGTACGTAATCTGAAAGGTAAATGGAGATTGGGCAATTTCAGGATGGGATTGTGTAAGCTATTATCAGAAAAACAAGATAATACTTTACAGAATGCAAATTTTAGGCATTCATTGCTTACAATTTTCTCAGGTTTATCTTTTGTTAGTAAGTTAGTAAATACTTCGGTTAGTTCGGAAAAATCAGGAATGAACTGCCGGTAATAATTTATCAGTCCTAACAAACTTCTGACTTGCTTTTTCGTAGTCGGAAGTGAGAGTTTTAGAATCTTGGACACAATGTTATCGTCTGTCGTGACAAAGCCATTGGATATTTTGTATCCCAAGAAGGATATTTCATGGTAGGCTATGTCTACTTTTGCAGGCTTTACCGTCAGTCCGTGCTGTCTAATGCGTTCAAATGTCTGTTCTAATGTCTTTATGTGCTCTGTCATCGTCTCTGTGTGAACACAGATGTCGTCAATATAGCAAATTATGTTAGGTATATCTACTAGAAGAAGTCGTGTCATACGTACGAATGTGGCTGGGGCATTAACTAGCCCAAATGGAAGTTTGCACCATTCGTACAGTCCCCAAGGTGTGGCAAATGCTGTCAGATGTCTGCTCTGTTCGTCGACTGCTATTTGCCAGTAACCTTTAGTCATGTCTACTTTCGTAAAAAAACCTAGCGTCTGTCTGTTCTGTCAGTAGATCGTCAGAGTTTGCCATCGGCTCAAGATCTAGAAGAGTTATCTTATTGAGCTTTCGATAGTCGATACAGAGTCTTATCGTATTGTCCTTTTTTCGTACAATGACCATTGGAGATGAGAAGTCTGATTGGGGTCGTCTTATGATGTTATTCTTTTCTAGGTTGATGATCTCCTGATGTAGTTGTTCTTTGTAATGTAATGGAATGGTGTATGGTCTGCATCTTATGGGTGTGTTTGATGTGAGTGTGATGTGATGCTGTACTAATTCTGTTTGTCCTGGGTTGTTGGAGAAGATGGTGTTGTACTGTTGTATTAGCTGTTTGCAACTGTCTGTTTCTGCTTGAGTTAACTTTGGATTGATCTTAATCTCCTTCAAGCGCTCTGTCGTGTCTAATGCAGGTGTTGGAATTTCGTCACTAGCCTCGTCATCTTCGTGATCTATTATCACTGTACAAGCTGTCGTATCGTCTTGTTCGTTGTCTCTGTTGTAGTATGGTCTTAGCATATTTATGTGAAATATTTTATGTTTGTCTTTTATTTGGATCGCATAGTCTACAGGTGAAATCTGTCTCGTCACTTTAAAAAGTCCCTGCCAAGAATCAGTCAATAAGTGTCGGTCACTAGGTAGTAGAAGAAGAACGTCCTTCCAGGTGTCAAAGTTATTGTTCTGTTTCCTTTGTCAGCATACTGTCTATAAGTAGCACCAGATAATTTTAGTGCATTCTTTGCAATTATACAAGATTTGATGATTCTTTCACGCAATGATGTAACGTATACGTATGATGATAGGGGTTTAAGTACTGGAGTAGTGTTAGTTAACATTTGGTGATAAATAGTCAATGGGCCACGTGGTTTGGCACTATAGAGAAGTTCAAAAGGAGAGAAACCGGTACTAGAATGTGGTACCTCGCGGTAAGCAAAAAGAATAGCTGGTAGATATGCATCCCAGTTATTAGGGTGTTCTTGCGTGACTTTTGCAAGCATGTGCTTCAGATCGCCGTTAAACTTTTCTATAATTCCACTAGAGTGAGGATGGTACGGGGAATTAAAACACTGCTTCACTCCCAACATTTTGGTGAAAGCTTGGGTAGATGCGGCGATAAACTGAGTGCCTCTATCTGATTGGATAGAGTCTGGAAATCCTATCCGAGAGAAAATATGGAAGAAACTTCCATTATATCATTGGCAGTTATGTTCTTTAGCGGAATAGCTTCCGGCCAGCGACTACATTGATCAATGACAGTTAGAATATATTTATTCCCTCTAGTTGTTGTATGATTGAGAGGGCCCACTATGTCGACAGATAGTTTTTCAAAAGTTCGACTGGCTAAGTCAGTGACTTGTAACTTTGCCTGTGGGTGTTTACCTTTTTTCACCAGTTTCTGGCAGGTGTCACAACTTCTGCAATATTCTTTAATGTCATTGCAAAATTTGGGCCAATGAAACTGTGTTAATAATCTTGATCTGGTCTTAGCGTATGCCATATGCCCTGCAAGAGGTATATCGTGGGCAAGATGTAAGGCTTGCTCACGATAATTATTTGGCAAAACAGTTTGCTCTGTGGTGTTGTCACCTCTGGTGTAACACCTAGTGAGGATATCATTTTTCACAGCAAAATACAATTTTGCATTCTTGGTTACCTTTGGCTTTTGGCCGATCAGATTAAAATATTTTAATAATGAAGGGTCAGCCTTTTGAGCTGTTACAAACGTTTCCTTCATGGTGTTACTAGGTAGTGATACTGTGCTAAGCATTTGTATAGCCTCAGTTTGATTACTTTCATCTTGCACTCTAGCAGTAGATCTGGTTACTGCGTTCACACATTCAATGATATCAGATGGTAATGAAACAATGTTATCAATGATGTCATGAGATTTTAGTGCTACATTAGCTACCATACATTCAATAGGTGGTGTAACATTATCAATGATGACCTTGGATGGTGATGTTATGCTATCATCAATATACAGAGATGTTATGTCATGAGGTTTATCATTCACCTCTGGCAAATTTCCAATTATTACATCACACACTGGGTTTATTAATGCAGCGCACTTTACTTTCCCAGTGAGGAAAGGTGTTTCAATATATGCCCATGCTAGTGGGTATTTCTCAATATTGCCTGAGAATGTTCTGCATGTTACGTGCCTGCCTGTATAGTCTGTAGGCATTATGAACGTTCTCTTCAGACCAATAAGTGAACTGCCCGTGTCTCGAAGGACTGTAGCAGACTTGCCATTCACATATCCGTGATGGACGTTTATCCTGCCTTTAGAATCTACTACCAAATTAGCTTCTTCATTGGCAATAGGAATGGAGTGGCCGCATGTTAACACGCCATCTTCATAAAAGGTGTTACAAACAGTACATTTATTTGCGTTAAAAATGTCAAAAGCCTGTGCTGAGTTCACAGGATGTTTCTCTGATTGTTCTTCATCTGACGATGAACTGTCAAACAAGGCGGCATTTGCTTTGTTGGTCTTTTGCCTAACTTTACAATCATGGCGATAATGTCCGTACGCCTTACAGAGGAAACATTTACGCAACTTTCTGAAGGATCTACGCTCCTTATCTTGTCTGTTTACTATGTTTTGTAGATAAGTATTATATGCGGGGTTCTTATCGCACATCTCGCTTTGATGGTGAGAGTATTTACAATAATTACAGTGAATATACTTCTCAGATGTAGGTCTATGAGGTTTCTGCCTACTATAGGGTTTGTCATAGTTAGCCGCTGCTACGAAATTTATGTCAGTAGCTTCACTGGCAAAGCAATGTTTGTTGGCTGTGTAATACGCCGAACCACGTCTCTCAATCTCACCCACACTAGTGCATTCATTCTCCTGCAAAAATTTCGAAAATGCTGATGGAATGGATGAAATGACTTTATCTCTAATGATCAGATCTTCTAATCTTTGATAATTTTTGTCAATTTTAGCTGCTGAAGTCCATTTAGTAAATATATCTCGGACTAAGCAGAGGTAATCAGAGAACGTTTGAGTCGGTTTTGGGCTCAACTTGCTGAATTGTTCTCTGTAACCTGCTTCATCTAACATAAAATGTGCCATAATCTTTGATTTAAGATAATGGTAGTCTTTTCTGAGGTCTTTGGGGATAGTCTCAATGACTTTAAGAGGCTCCCCTGATAAACTCCTCATATAAACAATATTCCATTCAGACAGTGGAATCTGGTAATGTTCCATTAAAGTTTCAAAATTTTGGGTAAAGGCTGCGATGCAGTCACCAGAGGTATAATTACGTACAATACCTTGATATTTCTTGTACTGGTTTTCTTTCTCCAGTCTTTCAGATTTCTTATACTCTTTGTTGATAGCAGTCTCAGTGTCAAGTTGTTTTATCTTTAACTGTAACTCCAGTTCTTCTCTCTTACTCTGAGCTGCTATTTCTGCTTTCTTGAGTTCACTATCTATCTCAGCTTGCTTTGTCTTTGCAGCTAGTTCTAATTCGGTCTGTTTTGCTGCAGCTTCTGCCTGCTTTAAGGCTGTTTCTGCCTCTGCTTGCTTGGCAGCCCTTTCAGCTGCTCTTTCGTCGCGTTCATTAGCTTTCTCACGAAGGTGTTCAGAGTATTTATTCTCACTCCACTTCGTTAACTCATCACCTGTTAACTTCAACTTTAACCCCATATCGATGAAATCATTTAATGAAGACATGATGGAAAATGTCAATGAAATATCAGCCACACAAATAGTTATTAGTGGTTAGTACAATAAACAATTTACAATTTGTGTTCTATTGACAATACGTGCCTAAAATTGCATCCTTAAAGTAAATGAAAAGAAAAATATACTCAAGTGCCCTGGATGCGGTGAAGAACGGTTGGAAATCGGGCTAGGAACTGTAGGGTCGCTACTTCGAACCACAAATGACCTCTACGCGCACGGTTTCAGATGGTATGGAAAAACCTGCTTTGTTTTGGAGGAAATAAATTAGCGTCTATTTGATGGAGTGTGCCTGCTTGTCACAAAGTATTGAGTAGGTTTGTATGGCGTTGAGTGTAATTGTATGTCGTAATTTTGTTAGTCAACAATTTTTTTTTTCAAAACAAGTCACTTTCTTTCAAAACTTTTTGCTTTCCACAACTTACTTTACAACGACAATCTACATATATCTCAACACTCTACAACATTGATGACACATCACTTACATCAAGATGACATTCAGTAAGGACATAGACATCAAGTTTACAAGATGGCGACAAGGTCACAATGGCGACAAGATCACAATGTCGTCAAGGTCAAAACGGTGACAATTTTAACAATCACGAATGTTTTACACGTTTACAAGATGAAACAATATGTATGCACTGTACGTTCACAACTAGTCTCCATGTTTAAACAATGTAGTATTAAATCAAAATGAGCCTTCCACGATCACATTTACATGTACAATCAAATTTGACAACAATTCTAAGTTCACAAACTCTAGTTTTAACCGTTAATCACATAAACACGTTCATTTCAAAGCCGGACGAATGCCACCACGTCCACACATGTCAGGGTCTTAAACTTGGCTCGCTAACCTAACACACGTGAGACAGTACAAGTACAACGTGATTTGACTCAAGAATCAATGACACAACGTTCAACGGATTTATTTACAGATCATATACAGTACGATGATCACAACAAGATATACTTGATACTTCAATACACTTACATCCACAATACAGCACACAGTCTATCTCTCAAGATGTCCAGACACTCGACTTTCAGGCCCAGAAACCACACAACGCCTTTCTCTCATCATGCGTCCGGTCCAGTCGACGTCCCAGAGCTGTCTGCCTATAGCTCGCAACTTGCCTCCCCACCTGAGGTGGCTTCACGAGACATGCGTGCGTCCTTGCCTGACCGCTGGCCGTCTCGTCAGCCAGCAACCTTGCAGGCAGGTGACTACTACTCGCCTGGCGGCGTAACGAAGTTACTTCATCCCTGCTGGGGACTAAGTCACCTGGCGGGCGTAACGATGTCACTGCATCACTGCACTTCGGTAGACTCTGACATATGTGGATTGGAATTCGGCCAAAATTCCAACTCACAATGCCTGGGACGAACTTCAGAGAACATGTGGTGTCCAAACGACATGTTCCCTCTTTCGGCCTTGCCTTGTTTGATCCAGCGGAAAGGATAACCTATTACGTCTGGAACAAGGTAGGCTGCAGACGATGGTGGCTCAGCTTCAAACCTCTGAGACCTAGCGTCCACGAGCAGGAGGCGAGCGATGGCCACACCCTAAACCTTTGGGACTTGACTAGAGGCGTTCAGCCAAATCCCGCAGGTAATAGGCCCCCGGAGATATTGTTCGTCTATTGGGAACAAATCTCCAAGACTGAACAAGTAAAGAATGGATATCACCATTGCACTATTGGAAAATAGGTGAAAAATGAAAAGACAAGATCGAAAATTGATGCAATACGGCAATCCAATTTATTGGAGAAATGGCATCAACACTAAAGAAAGAACACGTATCAGTAGATATTGGAAAATAACTCCTCAACACAATCTTTCTACCAACTGCATGCTACCGATGCTAAACCTGGACAACGCAAGAAACAGAGGGGAAAAATAAAGAATTACATCAACCGAAATGAGATTCCTAAGAAGAATAGTCAACGCATCAAGAAGAGAAACAATTCGAAATTATGAAATCAGGACTAAAGTGGGGGTTACAGCAGCGCTAGATTTCATAAGAAAACGGCAAGTCACATAACTAGGTTACCATCTAACACTATTCCACAAAAATCAATGATATACGTACCAAGTGGAACCAGAAGAAGAGGCCGACCATTTAAGTGATGGGTAGAGGGAATAACAGAGTTCATGGGAATCCCAATAAATGAAGCCCATAAACGGGCACTCTTCCGCTATTTCTGCTTCACATCGACATCGCAAGGTACAAGAGGAACAAGATGCGATAGATTTGTGGAGATACATGATCGCCCAAGCCGGCCAGCAAGGCACTGGATGAGATTCACGATGAGAGTTGTTAAATACTGTGACCCACACAACAAGTATCCACTATGAATTAACCCGATGCACTAGGAACCTCTTCAAGAATGTTGGTGGCAGCTACTTTACTGGTAAGTGTGAATGTTTTACAATTTCTAGTATGTGTGACTGCTGTCTGCTTGTCTGTTTGACTGCCTGTTAGTTTATATGGTTTACTGTAAATACAGATCATTCAAGCAATCAATCAATCTGTTTGTGTTTATGCATCTGCCTTTCTCTTCATTACTATACGTAAGTCTGTCTCATTTATGATTTTGTGTCTCATTTGTGTCTCTCTCTCTTTCATTATTTGTCTCACGTCCGCCTGTATGTCTGATAATCTGCCATAGTTTTCGAATGTGTTAATGTCTCCATGTCTTTCTTTCTCTCTATTTATTTGTAGGCTCTCTACGCACCTCTCTCTCTCTCTCTCCCTCTCTTGGTCAATTGATGTGTGTAGCTCTCTCTCTCTCTCTCTCTCTTGGTCAATTGATGTGTGTAGCTCTCTCTCTCTTTCTCTCTCTCTTGGTAAATTGATGTTTGTAGCTCTCTCTCTCTCTCTCTCTCTCTCTCTCTCTCTCTCTCTCTGTTGGTCAATTGATGTGTGTTGCTCTCTCTCTCTTGGTCAATTGATGTGTGTAGCTCCCTCTCTCTCTCTCCCTCACTCTCTCTCTCCCTCTCTCTCCCTCTCTCTCTCTCTCTCTCTTGGTAAATTGATGTGTGTAGCTCCCTCTCTCTCTCTCTCCCTCACTCTCTCTCTCCCTCTCTCTCCCTCTCTCTCCCTCTCTCTCTCTCTCTCTGTTGGTCAATTGATGTGTGTTGCTCTCTCTCTCTTTTGGTCAATTGATGTGTGTAGCTCCCTCTCTCTCTCTCTCTCTCTCTCCCTCACTCTCTCTCTCCCTCTCTCTCCCTCTCTCTCTCTCTCTCTCTCTCTCTCTTGGTCAATGGATGTGTGTAGCTCTCTCTCAGACTGTCTATTTAGGTGTTTGCCTCTTGTTATATACCCGTCTGTGATGTCTGTCATTATGTCTGTATGTCTGGCTGTCTGTGGCTGTCTGTTACTCTGTTTCTATTCGCGTCTATATGTGTGTGTGTGTGCCTTTACTATATCCGTTCAGGCGTGCGACAGATATGTGTAGTGCCCTTAGATCTGTTGTCCCTGCGTAGCTAACATAGCATTACACAATGAGAAGATATGAGAGGAATCGTCATTGGATCTGCAAAATTTAGTAGATGCGGTTGTTGCACACAATGAGCAACAAGGGTTAACATTAAATTGTAAGAAAGCAAAGATTGTGTTCGACTCTAAGAAGAAAGTTGTACCACAATAAAACAAACAGACACATTTTTAAACACATTATACGGTACAACTATCTTGAAACAGCCATAAGATCTGATTGGAGGTGCCCTGAAAAAGATTATAATAAGAATAGCGATGAGGAGGATAATTACCATTTGCAAGATGGAAGACAATCTGTCAAAACAAATATGTCACATGCAACGAGAACAACAGCGGTCAAGTGCTACATAGAACCTGCACTTTTTTATGGATGTGAAACATGGACAGTGAGCAAACAATGTAATAAATATATAATGATATGCGATTTCTGAGGACGCTGCAAAAAATATCATGGACTGAAGAAAAAAGACAGTGAGCAAGCCACACAAGACAAGAATTAAAATCATAAACTGAATAGAGAAATAAGGGATAAACTGTCAAGATATTTTAGATAAGTTATGAAAAGAAATAACCTGGAGAACTTGGTGACAACTGACAAGAGTGAGGGGAAAAGAGCAAACGGAAGGCAAGTAGGTCAATACCTAGATGGCTTGGCCACATATCATAACCGGCACAAGAACACAGAGCTGATCGACGACTCTGGTGATCGTGTGATTTGGGGAAGTATGAACATCCACGCTGGTAGCTATGGAACATGATGGTGATCGTGTGAAGTGGGGAAGCATGAACGTCCAGGTTTGTAAGTATGGCACATGATGATGATCGTGTAAAGTGGGGAAGCATGAACGTCCAGGCTTGTAGGTATGGCACATGATGGTGATCGTGTGAAGTGGGGAAGTATGAACGTCCAGGCTTCTAGGTATGGCACATGATGATGATCGTGTAAAGTGGGGAAGTATGAACGTCCAGGCTTGTAGGTATGGCACATGATGGTGATCGTGTGAAGTGGGAAAGCATGAACGTCCATGCTTGTAGGTATGGCACATGATGGTGATCGTGTGAAGTGGGAAAGCATGAACGTCCATGCTTGTAGGTATGGCACATGATGGTGATCGTGTGTAGTGGGAAAGCATGAACGTCCATGCTTGTAGGTATGGCACATGATGGTGATCGTGTGAAGTGGGAAAGCATGAACGTCCATGCTTGTAGGTATGGCACATGATGGTGATCGTGTGAAGTGGGAAAGCATGAACGTCCAGGCTTGTAGGTATGGCACATGATGATGATCGTGTGAAGTGGGGAAGTATGAACGTCCAGGCTTGTAGGTATGGCACATGATGATGATCGTGTAAATTGGGGAAGTATGAACGTCCAGGCTTGTAGGTATGGCACATGATGGTGATCGTGTGAAGTGGGGAAGTATGAACGTCCAGGTTTGTAGGTATGGCACATGATGATGATCGTGTAAAGTGGGGAAGTATGAACGTCCAGGCTTGTAGGTATGGCACATGATGGTGATCGTGTGAAGTGGGAAAGCATGAACGTCCATGCTTGTAGGTATGGCACATGATGATGATCGTGTGAAGTGGGGAAGCATGAACGTCCATGCTTGTAGGTATGGCACATGATGGTGATCGTGTGAAGTGGGAAAGCATGAACGTCTACGCTTGTAGGTATGGCACATGGTGGTGATCGTGTGAAGTGGGGAATTATGAACGTCCATGCTTGTAGGTATGGCACATGATGATGATCGTATGAAGTGGGAAAGCATGAACGTCCATGCTTGTAGGTATGGCACATGATGGTGATCGTGTGAAGTGGGAAAGCATGAACGTCCATTCTTGTAGGTATGGCGCATGATGATGATCGTGTGAAGTGAGGAAGCATGAACGTCCAGGCCTTTAGGTATGGCACATGATGGTGATCGTGTGAAGTTGGGAAGCATAAACGTCCAGGCTTGTAGGTATGGCACATGATGGTGATCGTGTGAAGTGGGGAAGCATGAACGTCCACGCTTGTAGGTATGGCACATGATGGTGATCGTGTGAAGTGGGAAAGCATGAACGTCCAGGCTTATAGGTATGGCACATGATGATGATCGTGTGAAGTGGGAAAGCATGAACGTCCAGGCTTGTAGGTATGGCACATGATGGTGAACGTGTGAAGCGGGGAAGTATGAATGTCCAGGCTTGTAGGTATGGCACATGATGGTGATCGTGTGAAGTGGGGAAGCATGAACGTCCAGGCTTGTAGGTATGGCACATGATGGTGATCGTGTGAAGTGGGGAAGCATGAACGTCCAGGCTTGTAGGTATGGCACATGATGGTGATCGTGTGAAGTGGGGAAGTATGAACGTCCAGGCTTGTAGGTATGGCACATGATGGTGATCGTGTGAAGTGGGGAAGCATGAACGTCCAGGCTTGTAGGTATGGCACATGATGGTGATCGTGTGAAGTGGGAAAGCATGAACGTCCAGGCTTGTAGGTATGGCACATGATGGTGATCGTGTGAAGTGGGGAAGCTTGTAGGTATGGCACATGATGGTGATCGTGTGAAGTGGGGAAGCATGAACGTCCAGGCTTGTAGGTATGGCACATGATGGTGATCGTGTGAAGTGGGGAAGCATGAACGTCCAGGCTTGTAGGTATAGCACATGATGGTGATCGTGTGAAGTGGGAAAGCATGAGCGTCCAGGCTTGTAGGTATGGCACATGATGGTGATCGTGTGAAGTGGGGAAGTTTGTAGGTATGGCACATGATGGTGATCGTGTGAAGTGGGGAAGCATGAACGACCAGGCTTGTAGGTATGGCAGATGATGGTGATCGTGTGAAGTGGGAAAGCATGAACGTCCAGGCGTGTAGGTATGGCACATGATGATGATCGTCCTGAGACACCAAGGCACCGGACAACACCCCTGCAGATTATTGGTGGAGAAAGGCAGATGCAGGAAATGCAATTACACAGTACAGACTTTAAATAATGTGCACTCATTTCCAATGGCTACCCCAACTATTATGTGTGCTACCCGCATTTCACATTGCGTTATTCATATAGTCACTCTTTTCCATCGGTGTAATGTTTTATATGTAAAAATGTGGAAATGAATGAATCTGTGAATCCCATCCAGTGCTTTGCTGGCTGGCTTGAGCGATCATGCATCTCCACAAATCTCGCATCTTGTTCCTCTTTTACCTTGCGATGTCGATGTGAAGCAGAAATAGCGGAAGAGTGCCCGTTTATGGGCTTCATTTATTGGGATTCCCATGAACTCTGTTATTCCCTCTACCCATCACTTAAATGGTCGGCCTCTTCTTCTGGTTCCACTTGGTATGTATATCATTGATTTTTGTGGAATAGTGTTAGATGTTAACCTAGTTATGTCACTTGCCGTTTTCTTATGAAATCTAGCTCTGCTGTAACCCCCACTTTAGTCCTGATTACATAATTTCGAACTGTTTCTCTTCTTGATGCGTTGACTATTCTTCTTAGGAATCTCATTTCGGTTGATGTAATTCTTTATTTTCCCCCTCTGTTTCTTGCGTTGTCCAGGTTTAGCATCGGTAGCATGCAGTTGGTAGAAAGATTGTGTTGAGGAGTTATTTTCCAATATCTACTGATACGTGTTCTTTCTTTTGTGTTGATGATATGTGTCCAATGAATGGGATTGCCGTATTACATCTATTTTAGATCTTGTCTTCTGATTGTTCACCTATTTTCCAATACTGCTATGTTGATATCAATTCTTTACTTATTCAGTCTTGGAGATTTATTCGCAATAAACGAACAATATCTCAGGCGGGCCTATTCCCGTTGGTCGCGGGATCCGCACGAGTCAGGTGGGGAGTCTGACGGTAGTACACGCTTACACAGGTCCGGAAACTTGCGATTGACTGGTGTACGTGCCCAGTGGTCCGGGCGCGTATACGACCCTTACCTGCGGGATTTGGCTGAACGCCAAAGTCAAGTCCCAAAGGTTTAGGGTCTGGCCACTGCTCGCCTCCTGCTCGTGGGGAATGTCTAGGAGGTTTGACACTGAGCCGCCAGCGTCTGCAACCTGCCTTGTTCCATACGTACTGTTTTACCCTTTCCTCTGGATCAAATAAGGCAAGGCCGAGAGAGGGAACATGTCGTTTGGGCACCACATGTTCTCTGAAGCTCTGCCCAGGCATTGTGAGTTGTAATTTTGGCCAAATTCCATTACACATACTTTGGTCTGTCAAGACTGCAAGGTGCCACTCACTATGCAGATATCTGGAACATTCACCTATGAGTAGATCTGAAGCAATGAGCTCACACTTATGATGCTCAATCGTGACTCACGATGTAACCTTTTTTCCTACCATACTGGACTTGTAGATGGTCTGAGCGCGCACACTCACAGTTAAGATTGAGAACGTGAAAACAGTCTACAATGCAATATATCGAATTGTACTGTCACGCCAAGTGGCGGAGATTGCTGTACATTCTTTTCCGTATACAATGATGGTCACTGGTGTAACGTATCTGGCATGCACATGGCATCTTGCCATTGGCCTCACTATTAAGTAACAATTACAAGGCACACGTGTGTACCTGCCAAAAATTATTTTTTAAAACTTTGTCAGCTGTCACTTGGATAAACGGTTAATTTTTCCTACCAATCACTCTTTAAATAGTATAATATAGTGTACACTATGTTATTATACTATAAGGAAAGGAATGTATAGATTAATAAAAGATAGTTAGAAGCAAATTAACAGATTGTTTATTGCATAATTGCAGAGACAAATGGGAAGGAAAATGTGACAAATATGTTTTGTTTTGTGTTTTAAATAATTGAAATAACCATTATATGTGTTATATGAATAAAAAGTTAGCATTATCTCCCGTGCTTGCCGTTATATGCATAGTAATTATATTCCCTCCCTTCCCCCCCCCCCCCCCAAAAAAAAAAAATTGCCTCATTTCCTGTAGTGCATTATATTTAAACTGTATCTTAAGTGTGATATGTACATTATTGTGAACATGGAAATAAACAACCTAATGTTTGTGGGTAGTGTGGCTAATATTTTGAAATATGATATCACCATCATCATCATATGTCATGTCAAATAATGTTGGAGATCTTGCACACGCTTATCGGCAAAGTACATGAGCACATGTCAACCAGCGAGTCAATGAGTGTACATGACCTACTGCACAGTGCGATCAAGAAGAGAAAGGGCAGGTTGAACAAAGGAAATCCCTGGAAGGATCATGCCGAGCATATATTTGGAAAGGTCTGTTCACTCGAGGAAATACATTCTTGTGAAGGATGCATACACAAGTGCAAGCAACATGCAGTACATTAGTTCTAATAGCAACAGACTGGAATTAGGGTGAATACAACAGACTGGATAGAGGGTGAAGACAACAGACTGGATAGATGGTGAAGACAACAGGCTGGATAGAGGGTGAAGACAACAGACTGGATAGAGGGTGGAGACAACAGACTGGATAGAGGGTGAAGACAACAGGCTGGATAGAGGGTGAAGACAACAGGCTGGATAGAGGGTGAAGACAACAGACTGGATAGAGGGTGAAGACAACAGACTGGATAGAGGGTGAAGACAACAGACTGGATAGAGGGTGAAGACAACAGACTGGATAGAGGGTGAAGACAACAGACTGGATAGAGGGTGAAGACAACAGGCTGGATAGAGGGTGAAGACAACAGGCTGGATAGAGGGTGAAGACAACAGGCTGGATAGAGGGTGAAGACAACAGGCTGGATAGAGGGTGAAGACAACAGCAGCCGATAATTTTATAGGCAGAAGGTCAAGCCTTTAATTTTAAGAATGTTTTTATATTGTATATTGTCTAGACTGGTGGGACTGTTGTTGGACATAGGGGAGCTTAATGGTTACGGACGAGGTTAGTAATCACGCAAACCCTCGTTCGAAACAGAGCTGGGCACGATTTGGCAGCAGACCGAATTGTGCTTTTTTATTTTTTATTTTTTTAAATTTTGTTTTAATTTTTTTAATTTTTACAAAATGGTATGGGTGTCGATCGTTTAGAAATCAATGACATACTTCTGAAAGAAAAACTTGTCAAGACATCGGAAACCGCAAAAATAGTGGTGTTGGCAGCAAGCGTCCTGAAAAGATGAGAACATTATTTTTTTTTTTTTAAACGCTATGGGGAAAACCCGCGGCTATTGTTGTTTGACCTATCCAGAGAGGTCAGACTGTCACTGTGATTACGTCATTGTTTCCGGCCCCTTCTGCTAACTATTATTAGTTTACGATTAATTGGTTAAGTTAAGTTACAGTTGATGACATGATCAACTAGACGAGTGACCAGATTCGCTTAAAGCTTGAGAGTGGTATGTTTGTAATTCCGAACTTCTAGCTTCATTGGGCGGCGCTCCATGGAGAATATATTGCGTGCGCGATTCGTAAGCACGCTAACCTGCTGTCATAGTCTTGCTCGTATCTAGGTAACTAAACTTGGGTTCATACAGGCAACAATAAATCTGTTCGCTATGAGATCGAATATTTATTGTGCATACATATACAGTATGCGTTGGCGCATATTACATATCACAGCTGGTTAACATCAAACACATAGTTATCATTCAACAGTCTAGCAAACTATCTAGCCTATGTCTATATATCTATTGATATCTATAGAGTCCCTCAAAGGCAGGCCCTGTTGCCTCTCTCAAGTCCGTCTGTCCTCTGCCGGTCAACACGTGTCCCATTCCGACACGGGTGGTAACTCTGTCCGAGTTCCTCGTGGACCCCGCAATAGGCGGGCCACATCAGTGTCCACGGAACCCTGGACTCATTGACCAGTCCTTCTAGAAGGCTCTAGATTACTCGGGCTCTGAGTGACTGTTCTCTCCCTTGGGCTGGAGTTGTAGCCCTCTAAATAATATATCTAACGGTGAGGCGGTGACAGGATTCCCCCCTCCCCCCTAATATGGCTTATTATTGGGTAATTAGATGTATTCTAATTCTGTCACCGAATCACATAAAGTTGGTGTTTGTAGATTGGTGGACAGTAACCTGGTAACCTACATACTGGCATTAAAACTCATGTATTCTCCCATACACCACTTCTCTGATTTGGTAAAGAGATCACTCTGTCTCCTGTGTCCTTAACAATGCTTATCAGACCGAAGTTACGTGACGTTTAAGTAGTTGTATTTACAACCCGCCCTTCTCAATAGTACCCAACTGGTACCCAGACAATTAACCTCTGTTAAGAGAGTTAACAAGACCGAAGTCCTGGCTAATTAAGTACACCTTCAAATCTTGATTTGTGTGTGCATTTCAATACACTTTTACTCTCGTATGTTATCTAATGCAAAATATGTAGTTACCTTGTTATTTTATCCCCCTCATACTACAAGTGTCCCTGTTGGCTTGTTAGTGTGCTTGACTAATAAGTTGATGTTTCTAATAAAGTGACTGTATTTTAACTTGATAGTGTTGAGTTTTAAGGTTTGTGTACTGTGTGTGCTGAATGTGTGGCGTATTTCCAAGCGTCACGAGTTGGGATAACCTCAATCATGAACTACTGCACTGTGTGCAATACATGATCAGGCATTCCAAGTAGTGGTGCTTAGATGTATCCTAACTGCTAAACTAAGTATATTACTCACTATTAAACTAAGTACTACACATGTATTCACACATTAGACAAGTCATGCAATTTACATGAAAGACGCAGACAAATTAAAATAAATACGGTTTGCGTACAATTTGTCCGCCAAGTGTATCGTTCTCTCATTTAATCCATTCACACAGTCATTCAGTCACCTTTCATTCAAAATAGTATTTGGTTAAAATATATAATTAAAGATGAGGTAAGTGTTATTGCCCTTAGAAAAAATGGGCTAGGCGATATTTGCCCTTTAAGGAAATACGTACTTCTTGTACGATGACTCAAAAATGGATTATAATTTAAATAGAGACAATTGTATAGGACGGTTCTTTAGTCTAGGAATGGTACCGCCTGTAATATTAATGTCGAATATGTACAAATTACAGGTTAATACAATTTATATACAACAATAATGGAAATATAATACATATTTAATCCTAAACTAATTAATTAATTAAATCCAACGATGATGTGCGCGTTGTCCTCCTGTTGTTAGCGTGTTATGCCATGTATGTTAAAGTAAGTATGGCTGTCTCTTGAGTGTTGTAGTCGATGTCGTTCTGTTTCGGCTGTTTGTAAAGTTACGTAGCAACAGCAAGTATGGAATGTTCTTAATGTCCCATATAACGAGTTCTTACAGAATTCGGAGTTAGTTCGCTGGTTGATCTTATTGGTTGACACAAACACAGTTACTGTTTCTTGCTGGAATCGTTCTAGCGCTTAGGCACTTGATGGTATAGTTCTCAAATTAACGTATCATGTTCTTGGGTGTCGTAATTAAACTAATCACTGAGAGTACTCTAGCAGGTGTAGAGTTACACTGTCATATGCAACCGACTAAAAGTATCACAGTTTATAGTATGGCTAATGGTCGATGTGATCAGAGTCATTCTACTGGCGCATTTATTTGCCGTGATAAAAGGTCAGCCATAATGTTGTCGGTGCCTCTGATATGGCGGATTTCGAAGTCGAAATCTTGAAGTAGAAGACACCATCTTTGTAGCCGATGGTTTTTAGGCGACCCTGGTTAAGGACCAATAATGGCGAACTGTCAGTGAGGACCACAAAGTGACTCCCCAAGAGGAACTTAGATAATCTCAATATACAGAACAATAGGCTCAAACACTCTAATTCAACTGTGGCATACCGAGTCTCAGCCTTCTTTAGTTTGCGGCTCACATAGAGAATTGGGTGTCTTATGCCATCCACTTCCTGCATCAAGCATCCTCCTATTGCGATAGCGCTCGCATCTGTTGTCAAAATAAAGGGTAAATTTATGTTGGGTAATCGTAAGACTGGTGGATTAGAAAAAATATGTTTCAATCTACACATTGCATCATCTAAGCTGGTACTTTTACAAATTTTTGATGGATGATTTTTAGTTAACATATCAGAAAAGACTGAGGTTAGTTCTGCCCAATGTGGAATGAATTTAGAATAATAGTTGATAAGGCCAAGTAAACTTCTAATCTGTTTCTTGGTGGTAGGCACTTCTAGATTAAGGATCTTAGAAACAATTTTATCATCTGTCAACAATTTGCCTTCAGAAATTCTGTGACCAAGGAAGTCTATTTGTGTATAACCTATTTCAACCTTGGAAGGTTTGATAGTAAGTCCAAAAAGAGAGATTTGGTTGAAGACTTGTTTGAGGGTAAGTAGGTGAGAAGTCATATCAGAAGAATGGACGCATATATCATCAATATAGGCTACTACATCTTTCATTCCGTGTAATAACAATCATGTTAGTCTCACAAATGTGGCCGGTGCGTTCTTGAGCCCAAACGGAAGATATAGCCATTCGTACAAGCCGAGAGGTGTTGCGAATGCTGTTATATGTCTACAAGAAGGGTGTAGTGGAACTTGCCAATATCCTTTCGCTAAATCAGTCTTGGAAAATAAGGATGATTGAGCCATATTTAAGATAAGATCTTCACAGCTGTTCATTGGCTCTGCATCCGTTGTTGTTCTTGTATTTAATACTCTATAGTCGATGCACAAGCGGATTGTCTGGTCCTTTTTTTCCACCAGAACCATCGGTGACGAATATTGAGACATCGATTTTTGAATAATGCCATTTTTCTCTAAATCTAAAATTTCTTTATCTAAATTAGATCTGTAATGGAGAGGAATAGAATATGGTCTACATTTGACCGGTCTCAGATCTGTCAGCACAATTGAATTTGTTATTTTATCAGTGCGTCCAGGTTTGTTAGAAAAGATAGATTTATACTCGTCAAGGATAGTCAAAATGTCTTGTCGCTGTTGTTGTGTCAAAGTGTCAGAGATATGTATGTCATTTATACTTCCGTCGTCCGTCATGATTGGTACAGGGATTTCAGTGTTGTCCACGTCTGTCTGATTTATCACAGATGCTACTGTTTGTAAATTGTCTTCAATGTCATTGTCATCGTCGTTGAGATCAATCATTGTCAATATGTCGTCAAATTTGTCGTCGTTGTCGATATCACAGATTGTCGGTAATGTCCATATGTCTTCGTCGTTTTCGTCGTCGTAAGAGTGTGTCGTTAACGATGCTTCGTTTGTCGAGGTGTCATTTCGTTGGGAACTTGTCGTTTCGTCTCCGTCACCAGTTCGTTGAGTCAGTTCATTTGTCTCATTGTCCTGTCTAACATAATATGGTTTCCACATATTTACATGGGATAATTTTAGGTTTCTATTTAAAGAGAATACAGTAGGGTTATTCCCCTTGTTGACCAGTTTCTGACATATAACACAAGATGTACAAAAGGTTTTAATATCCTGGTCAAACTTTGGCCAATAAAACTGGGTCAGGACAATAGCCCTGGTCATTTCGTATGTCATATGACCTCCAAAAGGGGAGTCATGGGCTATTTTTAGAACTTTGTTTCGATGTGCTTGTGGTAACACTACTTGCTGTGTCGTGGTCTGCTTTGTTGTGTAAAATCTAGTTAAGATGTTGTTCTGTAGCCTAAATGTCCACGATGCGTTCTTTGTTAATTTTGGTTTAAGTTCTACTAACTTAAAGTATGGTGCAAGTGTAGGGTAATTTTTCTGTTCATTTCCAAAATTGATGTTAGTTGAGTTTGGCGCTATTATTTCTAATGATTCCTGTAGTTGGTCAGTGTTGGTTTTATGGGTTGTCTGTCGTGTTATTGCATTCGTGTGTTGTGTGTTTTGTTGCACATTTACAGGCTTGGTATTTGGTACATCAGTAGCATCCTCAATTCGAGGTTTTAATTTGGTCGTATCGCTCACAGATTCGACCGCCCCTGCATTGTACACCTCGGTGAATTCTTTCTGAATTACCTCAGTGGTTGTCTCCCTTGGTCTTTTGGCAGATTGAGACAAGCATGAATGGTGTTTCTCTATAGCATCACTGTTTGTGGGGGGAATACCGTTTTTATGCTCCCAATCTCTGATTTCCTTCTCAGAGCATGCTCGTATGTTGGGCAAATGCCCAAGTATAATATCAGCGACTGGATTTTCAAGGATTGCGCACAATACTTGTTCCGATATGAACGGTGTTCGAATTTCGACCAGAGCAAGGGGGTATTTCTCTATAGTACCTGAGAATGTGCGACAAGTGACATGTTTGTCTGTGTAGTCTTTAGTGTCTATTAATGTTCTCTTTATCCCACAGAGCGTTGCGCCGGAATCACGAATTAATGTGCACTTTTTGTTGTTTACAATCCCTGTAGAAAAAACTAGCTTGCCTGTAGATGACAAAGCAGCGTTGGCTGTTTCATTTGAAATAGGGATAGTGTGGCCACATAGTAATGTTGTGTCAAGTTGGAACTTTGTACAGGTGTTACACTTACTGTCTGTAATGGTGTCAATAATTTGTACAGCATTTCCAAGCTCGTTTTCATTGTCGTGTTGATTATCACAATCATTCAGTGATTCAATCTCTTCGTCTGACGACGTTTCCACAAGTGCGGCATTGGCTTGTTTCAATAACTTTCGGCCATCACAAAAGCGACTATAGTGGCCAAAACTGCGGCAAAAAAAAACATTTGACCGCTCTCTGGTAAGCATTGCGCTTGGTCTTCTGTTTCTCCACCATCATCTTGAGGTGGTGAGGGTAGTTCGGCGATTTGTCGCACATAGAGCCACTGTC
This sequence comes from Cepaea hortensis, assembly GCA_963921405.1. Taxonomy (NCBI): domain Eukaryota; kingdom Metazoa; phylum Mollusca; class Gastropoda; order Stylommatophora; family Helicidae; genus Cepaea; species Cepaea hortensis. Next base: position 86,843,189 of record OY992888.1, read on the forward strand.
GTGATTCAAACCGCAATACTGGCATTTAACAAGTTTACTGACATTGGAGCGAGGTTTGAATTTACTCTCTGTTTGTTTGGAGTATTTGGTGTTCACTACTGCAGCTGCTGTATCGTTGTGACTTATGTTCAGCTGAAAAATATCCCTATTTGCTGTGAAAAATGCATTCCCCTTTGCCTCTATTTCCTGAATACTTTTGCAATCCATTTGTTTTAAGAACTTGGCAAAAGGTGTGGGGATGGTGCTAACTATTTTGTCTATAATAATAAGCTCTTTAAGTTTGTCATGGCTATTGTTGGTTTTAGCCGAGTTGATCCATTTTGTGCATACGTCTTGAACTGTACTGACATAATCTATAAAGGTTTGGTTTGGTTGTGGTGATAATTTGGCAAATTGTTGTTGGTAACCTGCTGTATCTAAAGAAAAATGTTGGAGAATGCGTTGTTTTAAGTAATCATAGTCTTTTCGCATTTCCTGTGGTACTGTCTCTATTACTTTTAGTGGTTCAAGAGCTAAGTTCCTCATTAGAATAAATGCCCAATCTGATTTAATGATCTTATGGTAGGCCATGAGACACTCGAAATTTTCCAAGTAGGCGCTGATGGAATCTCCTGAGCAGAACGCCTTCACGAGGCCTTTATACTTATTATATTTTTGTTCTTCCTCTTTGCTTCTTAGCTTATTTATCGATATTTCTGCGTTGGACTCAAGCTCCATCTGTTTTAGTTTCACTTGTGTATCAGCATTCAATTGGGCTTGCTTGGCCGCTGCGTCGAGCTCCATTTGTAAGTTCTTTTCTGCTGCCTCCATCTGCATCTGAATTTTCTTTTCTTCTGCCTCCATCTGCATCTGAATTTTCTTTTCTTCTGCCTCCATTTGAAATTTCTTTTCTTCTGCCTCCATTTGAAATTTCTTTTCTTCTCGTTCTATCGCTCTTTCTTCACGGGCAATGTTTTCTGCGTGCGTTTTCTGTGCCCATTCTGACAATTTCTCTTCTTTATAACCTAACTTTATTCCTTGCTCAATGCATTTATCTAAGGAAGACATTTTGTGTTTTACTTGTTTGTAATGTTTATAAAGTTAAATCCCTTAGAAAAAATGTTGTATAGTCGAAAATTTGGTTAACTCCCTTACTTATGTATGTGTAAATCAAAATGCAAGGTTATGTTGGTGACAAGGTCATGAATATGCAACCAAATCAATATGAAACAATATAATACATTGATGAAAGATGAGAAGTACAGCTTAGAGTTACAATGGGTATGACATGAAACTTAGCTTTCAATCAGAGAACTCGCCGATGTTGTCCCAGAAAGCTTGTCTTGTAATCTCGCCACTGTTGTAAAGGTTACATAGGTTGCACGCGCCACTATTCGCGGAACAATCTGCTCGTAGAGTGAGAAAACATTAGTAGCAGTCAAAAAATGTCACAGTCATGTCAAAAATAGTTTACAAATCACAATAATGAGACACACTGCGAAGGCACTGCTGAGATACTGCTGAGGGACTCAGATTAATTCTATTTTATTGCTAGATAGCTACTAATTTTTGTAAACTTGTAAGTTAACAATTATTTTGGTTTAAACAACTCAATGTGATATGATCAATTAAGTAATTTTACATGGCAATTAATAGTTATTTCACAATAGATTTTATGCCAAAACCGGAAAACTAGCCCCCAAAAAGCCTGTCATAGTCTTGCTCGTATCTAGGTAACTAAACTTGGGTTCATACAGGCAACAATAAATCTGTTCGCTATGAGATCGAATATTTATTGTGTATACATATACAGTATGCGTTGGCGCATATTACATATCACAGCTGGTTAACATCAAACACATAGTTATCATTCAACAGTCTAGCAAACTATCTAGCCTATGTCTATATATCTATTGATATCTATAGAGTCCCTCAAAGGCAGGCCCTGTTGCCTCTCTCAAGTCCGTCTGTCCTCTGCCGGTCCACACGTGTCCCATTCCGACACGGGTGGTAACTCTGTCCGAGTTCCTCGTGGACCCCGCAATAGGCGGGCCACATCAGTGTCCACGGAACCCTGGACTCATTGACCAGTCCTTCTAGAAGGCTCTAGATTACTCGGGCTCTGAGTGACTGTTCTCTCCCTTGGGCTGGAGTTGTAGCCCTCTAAATAATATATCTAACGGTGAGGCGGTGACACCTGCATTCGAAACACAGCTGCGACCGATTTGGCAGCTGACCGCGTCGCGCTTGGTTTTAATGTGTTGGTATGGGAGCCAGTCGTTCAGAAGGCAATGGCAAACTACTGAATGTAAACTTGCCAAGACACCAAGAACGGCAGTAAACTGCTGGTGTTGACAGCGATGTTCTATAAATAGCATATGCAAAAAACAAAAACAATAAACGCTTCATCGGAGAGTTTGTTCGAGTTGGCGACTAAATACATCGTGAGAGTTCCCTGTGACTTTATAGATTATCTGTGAGATTATTTCACACAACTCTGTGACTTCTAGATTCACTCTGTGGGTTCGAGTCTGTGACTCCTATATACACTGTAAGAGTTAGTTAGATTGTTAACATTCTAGACACATTGTGAAAGTTAATTGAGTCATGTGACTCCTATATACACTGTAAGAGTTAGTTAGATTGTTAACATTCTAGACACATTGTGAAAGTTAATTGAGTCATGTGACTTCTATATACACTGTAAGAGTTAGTTAGATTGTTAACATTCTAGACACATTGTGAAAGTTAATTGAGTTAATCGACGTCTAGTTTCACACTCTGATTTAGTTGTAATCTGTAACTCTGAGATACACTGTGATAGTTAGCTGAGTTCTGTGACTTGTAGATTCGCAGTGGGAGATGTTGGATACTGTGACCCACACGACAAGTACCCACTATGAATTAACCTGATGTACGTGTGGTCTCTTCAAGAATGTTGGAGGAAGCTACTTGACTAGTAAGTGTGAATGTTTTACAGTATCCACCCTATGTGACTGTTGTCTATCTGTCTGTTTGATTGCCTCTTCGTTCATCTGTCTGTTGAAGTTGCATGTACGGTTGATAAATGTGAATTGTGTACTTTCCAAGAAGGGAACGCACGAACGAACAAAGGAACGAAGGAACGAACAACCTTTATTTTCAAACGGTTAAGAATTGGGCATGCAAGCTCGTCTAACATTCCGCCACATAAAGGGTGCAGGCAAACTAACACCAGAACACCATAACCTCACAGGCGAGATCTTTGTTATGTCCTGAATAAATCTTGTTGTTGGATAATATCTATAAGTGACACTTGCTGACAAATCTAAATCGTTGTAGTCTAAATTTAAATGATCTGTAGCACTTTCATAAAGTGTATACACCTTACAAAATGTCATTCAAACTTAATTCACAGTTTCTCTATTAATCAAAACGTCTCCGAATGCAATACTCTCATTCAACGTTGTCATCTCTCCTTTACTGAAGAATTGGCCATTATATGTGAATCACTGTATTAACTGACTTACACAATACAATAACACAAAGTAATGCAGCTTTACAGAACCCAATTACAGATAACGTAGGATGACTAGGTCTTCATCAGTAAGCAAAAACATACACAAAACACAACATACAAACACGGAAGAAGAACCAACTGCAAATCTAACCATTAGGAAACTCATGTTTGCTGACGACCAAGCGCTAATAGCAAAATCAGAAGCTGAATTACATATATTATCATAATTATTTATTTTACTACAGCCATTTATGGCTTCCTTATTAACTTCCCCTCGTATTTATTAGCTTGAGTAATTTTTTTTTATTTGGGTGGATGGGGGGGGGGGGGGGAAGGGGAGGTATTCTTTAATATTCGTCTAAGACACTTCACGGTATTGGTTAGGAATGTGTCCTTGTCTCAATTTGAAACTGTTCGTGTATAATTAGGGCTCTCTCTCTCTCTCTCTCTCTCTCTCTCTCTCTCTCTCTCTCTCTCTCTCTCTCTCTCTCTGTCTCTCTCTGTCTCTGTCTCTCTCCCCCCCCCCCTCCGTGCCTCTGTTCTGTCCTTTCTAATCACGTCCTCTCTGAGACGGACGTTTTATATATGGGCAGTATTGGAAAACGTCGCACAGAAAAAAAGACGTCCGAACAAGGGAAGCAAATCGAATAGATTTAAAGAACAGCAAGGAAGATAATCATAGTTACTTAATCCTATAACATAAACGATAATTTTTTAATATCAGGAATAAATTTACACATAAGGCTTGCAACATTTCTTGGAAGTCATGGAGTTATTGCCATTCTGACACAGTAATGTGGAATTAATTTAACGTACTTATATTAATCAATAAGTGAATTTGAGTCATAAGTAATATCGTACAGATGACTTTTTACGCACCGAATGAAACAACTGAATTATTTTCTGCTCAACCCTAGGTAAGTAGAGTTTATACATGTTCAATTTTTAGCAGGTCCAGACAAGTGGACTTTAATTAATATGAGTAACATTCAAATACCGCTTTCCCTGGTCTAGGGGTTACATGACTTTCTCCGTAACCCAATATACTCTCGTCAGTATCCTGAAGTGCGTGAGAATGGTTAGTGGTTCTCTCCGCGTCGGTAACTTACGGGGTTTGTGAACCGGTCGCTCAGAAAGCAACGGCAAACTGCTTAGCGTAATCTTGCCAAGAAATCAACAATCAGCTGAAAGATGCTGATGTTGACATCGATCTCCTGTAAGGGATATACGTAAATACATGTCCAGACAATCCTAGTTACGATTATTGCATAGCACGTGGACTGGACTGCAATAATTATACACCTTGTTTGTAAACTCCATTGATCATATTCCATTCAGTCATATCCACAATGTACGCAGACTATTGTCTGTGTTGACATACCGTGTCATTTCAATGTGTAAGTCGATCTGATTAAATATGATTCAAATAACTCTTTCCAATCACACAGCAAAAGTACTCCAACATTAAGTATGTGCGCGCACACCGAGAGTATGGCATAGAGGCACATATCACATTAGTGTTCTTCTTTGATGAGAATGTGAATTTATGATAGTATGTATGTGTTTGGTTTCTTCTATCAAAAGCTCCTTTAATGTTCTCAACAAACAAACACTATGTACTGTGCACTTGCCTTCTACAAACCAACATTGTCCTTCCCCTGCTTCAAGTTGTATTTTCTTATTGTCTCTGTGCACGATGATTCAAAGCAACATCTTCGTGATGTGACACATTATGCTAAATGTTCAATGTTGATGACATGGCAGCCCACCTGTTGCCTTATACATTTCAATAAATACAGATTGACATAATTCAGGCAGTATATCCCCAGTATCATATATAGTATTCAGTAGTCTGGTGATATAAACAGCCTGCATACTGCAGTCAGTTGGGGGGAGACCATACCATAAACTTCAACCAGCCAGGAAAGAGTGCACACAGACGTAAACATGGTCGGTGTATGAAATGCCCAACTGTAACGACTCTTTTAATTATCAAAACCAAAGAAATAAAAACGAGGCAATTATGTCGACCCCTTAAAAGACATAACTCTCTTATGGCCTGCAATGTAGACCAAGCAGCCTAGATCAAATTGTAGTCATCTGGACTAGATCTGACCACGGCGATAACCAGAGGCCTGCCTAGTTACTCCAGAAGAAATGTCGCACCAATATATCTGGAACAAGACAAGCTGCAGAAGCGTTCAGATCAACAAAGCGTTGCATTATCTGCTCGTCTCTTGAGGTTTCTATAATAGACCAGTTGCCGTCCAAGGCTTAGGGCATGACCCTCCGTGCCATGACATTTAGTCTTTACATTGCAATTCCCCGCACTAAGATTAGGCTTGCACACTGACAATGGTGTTCCTTCGTCCGAAACCGTTGGTTCAATGTGGCTTCTCGGGTTTGGTTAGCACCGCCCAACAATCTTCATAACAAAAGCAGGTAGTACCCTCAACTGGCATAGGTAGCTTAGTAATATCTGACTAAGACCTGACTAAAACACTCAAGCATCTAGTAACACAAGACATATTGTTTTAGCCGTGATGGCGCATTGACTGGCACCCTTGCCAGAGGCCATGCGTTTGAATTCGCATAAAGAAGGCTTTGCAAACATTTCCTGAGATGGGTAGACCCAGCCTAAAACCTGCAGAAGGAGATGGCCTGTCAATTAATATGTATTACGGAGATCAGCGTGGCCGAATGAATAATACAGCTCGCCTTTAAACGTACTCTTTACTGATGCCTAGGTTTAACTATTACACCGGTCACCTGGACTAAAATGTCGACTGCTCATCATTGATTTGGGGACGTAAATTACAAGTACCTCAGACATTGGCGTGAGTTCGCCTCATGATAAGGGCACTGGTAATAAAGAAAACTAATCCACACACCAATATTAGTTCAGTGCACTAGAAGTAGTAACTCGTGTGTGTGGACTACGTTGAGTTCAAAACAAGCAATGGCTAGTGAGAAAATTGCATGACATACAAATACAGGGCACTGCCCAGTGCTGGTGTTTCTGGGAATGAACAGATAGCACGTTGCCCTGCAAGCATATCACAGTGATTTAATTCACAGATCATGTGTTGCTGTTCGTGATATGCCTGTACATTAGCGTTTGGTGATTTCCTCAATGGGTAAACTCTATTGCACATGTTCTGGTCATCTGAACATATAATAACGTCATCCAGTATGTGTGTTGTAATATATCGGCCTCAAAACGTCATATGTTATTTATACCTGCCCTGTATGCACGTTACGCAGTCCGTCGCCGAATGACAGATAAGTTGTCATATTGACATCGTTACGTGATTGCATTTAAATCTAGGGTCTTCCATTAAAAAGTCAAAGTGGACAATGTAACTGCATCTGTTGCCTGAAGATATCATAGCATGGACTTCAGTTTTTTTCACTTTATAATATATGTGATAATCAGTATCTATCTTCATGCTATGTATTATAACAGCCATCTTAATGCTGTGTTATAACCAGTGCCTTCATGTGTTGTAACCACTATCTTCATTTCTAAAATTTAAAATGTTAAAATTTTGCAAAACATAAGCAAGGCAATGTCAACATTAAATAAAATGTGAGACGGCATATGTTTCTTTTTTCTTTTTTTTTTAATGTTGCATATCCCTTACAGGACGTTGCAGTCAACACCAGCATTTTTCATATGTTACAATAGATATAATATCTCATCTTATTATTATTAAGTTGCTTGTTTTATTATTAAGTTACACAGGACGTAACAGTCAACCCCAGAATTTTCGCTATTCGTGATTCCTGGGCAAATGTTACGTTCAGTAGTTTGCCATTGTTTTCTGAACGCCGGCTCCTATACCTTTTTAAAAAAAAAAACTAGCACCGCTGCGTTTCGAACCTGGGTATACGGGATCACAAACCGCGTTCGCAAGCCCTTAGCCATAGAGACCGGTTTCTCTTCTACAGGTGTTATAATAGTCTGCACAACATGATGGCTATATCAATTTATACACAGTCTCTGTTCTACATCGTGACGTCACGATCGTCTTCATTGCTGCCAGGCCGGGTTTGCAGCTGATAACAGTCTAGTCCACGTTTTGCGAGTATTTATATCACCAGCTGTGATCAGTCATCAGATCTACATATGTCAACGTATCGGGTCTCTCAATACTTACCCCTGTCATATATATGATATAAAGATCTGCTGTCCCAATCTGGTTATTTCAAGCGCCACAAACCTCACACGTTTAACACCACCTTGAGGTCGGCACGGCCGTATGGATAAAAGCGTTCACTCTAAAACTTCCGGTGTACTGATACCGAGTTAACGGATTCAGCCAGTACACCGGTGAGTTGATCTAAAATGTGGGCTTGACGGCCTTGACCTCTAAATTACAAGTACCCCAGAAGTGACGGATCCGTGGCGATGGTATTACGGGGGCAGTTCGTAATCCGGCATACCGCGTTCGAAACACAGCTGTGTTGGTTTGTATGAAATGGTTTGGGTGCCGTTCGTTCAGAAAGCAATGACAAACTATTGAGAGTAAACTTGCACAAGATTCACGAACAACCAAAACATGTGGTTTTTGTAAAAACGGAGTGGGTTCACCTGATGGCGAGGGACACTGGTAATAGGGAAAGCTAATCTACAAGCAAAAAGATGTTCAGTGCACTAGAAGTAGTAGTACGTGTATGGACTATGCTTGAGTTTAAACCACTACCACATGTATACGTGCGTAACCTGTCTCTTCTTACATCGGATATATAGATGGATCTGATGCTGGTGTGATTGTGAGGTTGAATGATTGTGAGATTGTGAGACTGTGTGGTTGTGAGGTTGGGAGATTGTGTGATTGTGTGATTATGATTGTGAGGCCATGCCCATCATTTTGGGCTGCACGAGAGACACCAGCTGTGTAGCAATGAGATACCTCCTTGACTTCCCGACAATGGAACACAGGATCAAGATCTGGAGAGCTCGTGCATACTTAAAAATAAGTACAGATGAGCAGCACCCTCTGCATGACGCTATATTCAGAGAAAATGGTGAGTGGCTAAAGAGGGGCAAATCATGGATGGGTCGGGCGGAAGATGTCGACAGACAGATCTGCAGTCTTACCAGTATCAACCCCGGCAAGGAATGGGTGCCGGTGCCTCCAGCTTTTAAGTGCACTTTCTCCTGCATTATCACGCTCGACAGACAGTGCAGAGAGCAGAACCCTGCCGCTGTCAATGCAGAGGTTAACGCGCTCATCTATGATCACTCAGATAGCCCCGAAGTGATCATCTATACAGATGGATTTGTTTAAAGCAGCAGAGAAGTGCGTGGGCATACTTGGGAGTAAGAATCGGCACGGCCAAGCGCGAGAGGTACATCGGGAAAACAAGGCGCTTCGTCAACCAACACAGAACTGGCACTATTAGCCACCGGACGCTGATGCATATGCGGGGGGGGGGGGGGGGGGGAGGGAGTGCAATGAAGATACCCAACTGATAACTGATAACTGATTGTTAGGCCGTGAGATGGTGTGATTGTGATTTTTTGAGGTTGTGAGATGGTATTATCTTCGTGATGTGGCATATAATGCACTATGTTCGATGTTGATGACATTCCAATTCTCCTGATGTCTTAAGGATTACAATAAATAAAGATTTACATAATTCATGAGGAAGGCACCGTCTTCAACAAATATTTCTCTCAAGCGTCTTGATAGTAGTGGTCTTTTCCTTGAGTATTGATGGGTTTAAAAAGTTTGACATCAGTCTTGTATGGAGGTATATGCCTTCTGTAGCAGTCCATAATGCCTGCATCAAGAGAAAGGCAAAGACGATACCAAACAGTATAGGAGCCACTATGCAGCTTTGCTTTACCCCACTGCTGACGTTAAATGACTGGAATGTTGAGCCATAGAATAAAATGGTTCCTGGAATGTTTTCGTGAAATTATTTCACGAGACTTAGTATTGTGGGCGGACATCCTATCCTCTCCAGGATCTTAAAAAGGCCTTCTCTGCTCACGAGGTCATATGCCTTTGTGAGGTCGATGCAGGCAATATATCATGGCTTCCTCTGTCTCTGCACTTCTACTGGTGCTGCCTGAGGGAGAAAATCATATCGATGGTTGACCTGCTGGGTCTAAATCTGCATTGCTATTCGGGCTAAATTCTTTCAGGAAGAATGCGGAATCTTTTTAGGATTAGTCAAGTGAAAATCTTGCCTGTAGTGCTTAGGAGGGATATGCCGCGAGAGTTGCTGCAGTCGCTTAAGTCACCTTTGTTTTTATAAATGTTAACAATGTTTGTGTCCATCCTATCTTGTGGTACTGGTTTTCCTTTCCAGCAGAGTTTATGGGATTATTGTTTCTTTGCCACATTTTACAATTTTAGGTGGAATAACTTTTTGTTTCCTGGTGCCTTGCCGGATTTGAGAGTGCCTAGTGCATCGCTATGGTCGAGACAAGAACACTAAGCTGATCCACGAATCAGGAGTTAAATGGCGAATAATGACCGCCTAGGCTTACTGTTATGGGGCATGATGGATGGATAGAGTGCTTTGCAGGGCATGCATGTTGGACTGTTGTTCAATGGTTTCAGAGCTTCATCTCCGACAGTGTTCTCCACTTAGTATAGCTCTGTGTAGTGTTCTATCCAGCGATCCATTCGTTTCGCTCGATCTGTTATGATGACCCCCCCTCCCCCCCCCCCCACACTCGTCCTTTGACAGGGTATATCTCTAACCCGCTAAGTGTCCTGATTGCTTACGGATTCAAAACATTGTTTTCCCGTAGTGAATTTGAATAACGAAGACACAAACAATTGATTGCACTATTTATTGCCTGGCATATTTCGCTGCATCTCGTCAGGTAGATACTGCAAAAATCACACAACTTACGTGAAATTAACTAGATAAATCCTTCAAGTTGAAATATACACATATTCACACAGTAATGTCAATTATCTACCACGGTAATTTTAAGCTGACTAACTTGTCTTTCTGTTTGCACAATTCTGGCTTGCGTTGATTGATCATAATTGCTTCTGCAAATTTTAACAAGCGAGTATTTTGTGTGGTAAACAACACGCGAAAGGCAATGTCTCTGTCAACCACATGGCCGCTCTCGACAATTTGCATACCAATTGAAGACGCCGGGAGCTTCCGGTGTTTCGGCCCCACGAGGCTAGCACCTCCTGTGTGTTGTATCTTGTTGACCCATTGATGTATGTGTTCTGACACTCGTTTGTTAAGCTGTCTCTCTGTTCTACCAATGTAGAAGGCCTGGCATCTACATGTGAATTGGTAAATACAATTGTTTGTGGCGTACAGAGGAACAGGCTCTTTGACTGCTGGTGTAGGAATCGGTACGGTTTTATATCTAATGACTGGAGATGCAGCACATAATGTTCGGCCTACTGCTGTAGTAAGCCGATCTTGTAGACGTTGCATTACGTCATCCCCTCGAAAGGTTAGCTGGATGAATACTTTGAGTTTAGGGAATGTAGTTAAGTCTGGTTTTGGTTTGGGCTGTTGGCAGTGGCGCTTTATAAATCCTGTGGAGTACCCATTCAGGCTTAAGACATTCTTCAGAGTTTCAAATTCCTCTGTCAGTGTGTCCTGGGTGCATATCTTTCTAGCATGGTCAAACAGGGTCCGTACTAAGCCGCGTTTGTACTGGACAGGTGTGAAGCTCTGAAAATTTAGGTATTGGCCAGTCCATGTTCCTTTGCGATACACCGATCTTTGAATTTTGTCGTCTGCTCTACATCTCATTAGAATATCTAGGAACGGTAACGCTTCGTTGTGTTCGTGTTCCATAGATAGAGAGATGTTTTTATGCGTCTTGTTCATTGTGACCTGGAACGATGTTGCTTGTAGCTCGTCTGTGGTGATAATTAGTTATCGTCTACATAACGACGGTAAAAGGCCAAGTTGTTCATGTCCGAGGATCTCTTTTCTTATAAATGTGCCATGAAGATGTCTGTTAGAATAGGACCAAGAGGACTCCCCATGGCCACTCCGTCAATTTGGCGGTATGACTTAGTTAGAAAATTGAATTGTATGTTGGCGGTACATAGTAGTAGTAGCCTCTCCAGAATAGGTGTTGGTATGCCTAATTTTAGTTGTTTGTCTTCAATGCGTTCCCTTATTATTTTCACTGTCTCCTCTAATGGAACGTTAGTGAATAGGGAGGCTATATCCATGGATGCCATGTGTTTGTTATTTATGTCCATAGAATCCAATAATTCCACCAGTTGGAATGTATCTCTGAGTATTTTTGGATCGAAGGACTGTCGTACTGGCTTTAAAATTTCGGATAGCCATCTCGCCATTCGGTGTTGTGCAGAGTTAACCATGGACAGGATAGGTCTTAGTGGGATGCCGGGCTTGTGAAGCTTGGGTAGACCGTACATCTGAGGAGTGTGCGAGCCACGTGGTGTGAGCGTTTTTGCAGTGGCCTCACTGATGAGTCCCGCATTCACAAGTCCCCCCCCCCCCCGAGAACGGCGGTGGCACACATAGAGTACAATAGGCTTTAATAAAATGTGCGAAAAGGTACTGGCTACAGCTCTTACGGATTGCAATAAATATATACTGACATAATTCAGGACGTTTATCTACTGATCCATATATTGTATTCAGCAGTCGGGTGATATATCCCATCTCGATACTGCTGTCAGTTGAGGGGGAACCAATGCCATGTCAATAGTAATGTCCCAATCTCCTATTGGGCGTGCAATTCTCGTAACACAGTCATTGTTAACGCAGACAAGGTTGATGATTTAAAGTCCTTCCTAAAGCTCCTTCCTTTTGTTTGTTGGAAATCACATTTCGCCACGATCTGCCTTTAGTATTGAAATCCCATTGACAATATCTTACCGAGGCACTGCTATCTCTGTGAATCTATGTTCACATTGTAGTCATAAGCACTGACCAACATAAAAGGGTTTGATCAGTGTAATGTGTGATAGTTTAAAAATAGAAACAATAATACTCTTAAATGATAGTATCAAGGGACATAAACAAAATGACTGTTTAATGTGAACAAGGGAGACAAGGAAATTAATGTGTTGGAGTATATAAATAAAGGCTGCGTAATAAAATTACTTAGTTAATAGATAGCATTGTATGGCATTAATGAAATCTACAAGCCATAAGTTGAATAGTCACTAAAGTAATTTTAAGCTATTGTACTATCTTAGATTTCCAGAATGTGACCTCACATAGTAGATAATATATAGAAAGAAGTGTAGTCTAGCTCGGGATAATATATCTAGTGTAATATCCGCTACTTTGTAGTGGGTTAAGTATGTTGTGTATATTTGACATTTTTGGCAGGCACATGTGCCTCAAAATGATAATAAATGTGGTGGTAGAGATATGTTGATGGTTAGAAGAAACAGATAATACCGATGTCCATCCATAAACCACAAGTGGATGTACGGCAGTCACTGATGTCTGTTGTGTATAGTGTTTATTGAAGCTTAGAGAAGAAAAGAGCTGCCTATAAAGGCAATCTTGTGTGTAGAGTATACATACAACAGAATTAACAACGATATTTTTATGTATACGGTTTTGGATATGTAGGTCTGCCCGTAGATCATGAATTAGATTGCAACTGTGCTATACAAAAGCCAGGTTGTTCTTCGCATAAGATCTTAGAACTCTGACTCACATATCATTACACAAGGGGCTGCCATGTTAATGTACAATTGTACCGGCACTTTTCAAATTCGACCGAAGTCAGGTTAGCAGCAACTGACCAAAAAAAAAAAAACGGCACCATATCACGAACCTGCTGTGGGTATGTGAAGACATATGACCATCACATAATGTAGGTCTGAGTACATGAATGTATAGGTTGCCATTGCCAGCATCTTCACGTGTCCTGACAACTTGCCTTGCCTTTCATATCTCTCCACAGATATCTGTTAATGGTTTTCTGGATCAACTCTGTTGATAATATTCCTCCAAGTCACCACTGTCGAAGGTCATTTAAATAATATCAATGGACACACGTTGAAGAGAAGCAGGTGTTGGATGGCACAAGATGAAGACACAAGCCGTCAGTTGTGTGGTATGGGGAGGGTAGTTTGTGAAAAAAACAAAGTTTAATGGTGATTCCTAACAAAGAAGCATCATACAGACTTATAATTGCATTGGCCGAGGGGTCGAGAAGGGCAGCGGATGTAACATTGGTGTCAGTGTAATTGTTGGCAGAAGGCAACTCACAGCCGGACGATGCAGTCATATACATGTATTGCTCTGTGATAGGAGGATCAGAAGATAGTGGGTTTTGTGTTTGTTTGCTGTTGCAATGACAAGGGATACTGTTACAAAACGACAGCTTAACATATGAAACATCAAGTTAACTTCCTTGGCGATATCCTTATTAATCGTTCTAGCCGTCCATAATGTTTGCGTCATTCTTCCATACAATCACACCCCACACATCTTTACACAATTCCTCGTGTGTCTATTAATTGACTATGATTAGCTTGTGCATATCAGGATTAGCTCAATATAGCTCTGGCGTTCTCTTGTCCCTGTCTCGATTAAGATAAATTGCATGCATATATGTGTCATCTTATTAAATGTCGCTTCGACATTTGCAGGCGGCTGTGACGAAGGGGTAGAGAACGATATTCACGTTCGTAATCAGCTGTATGCGATTATGAAACAGAGCATATTTGAGCGTGTATATTTCAGAAAGAAATGGCAAGCTTCTGTACGCAAACCTGCCTAGTAAATCACAAACGGTATGGTTTTAGTGATAAACGTAAAATTGTGTACATCATGTCTTGAATTGCTGGATTATCTGTGTACGCTTAGTGTGAACAATCTCAACAGGATGTAACAATAATCCTCAACCAGCCAAGAAAGAGTGTACACAGACTTGAACATGGCCGGTGCTGGAGATGTCCAACTGCATTGGCTCTCTCAATCAGCAAAAACCAAAGAAACAATAACGAGGCAAGTGAAATATTTCGGCCATGTTAAAGGACATAACTTGTTTTATGGGCTGCATTGAAAAGACCTCATATTCATCATGCGACCAAGATCTAAGTGTAGTCATATGTCATACGTATGTATGTGTGTGTCAGTGTACGTCTGTATGTCTGTGTGAGTGTAGGCACGCAATATTGTGCTGCCGATCCACGACTTCCTCATCATTCGTTGGTATGTTACGTAAGCACGAACTCCGTAGCTCCAGTGAGACATCCAGGAGTCTTCGAGAAAATTGCACCCATGAACCGAACGTTGTAACCCCAAATCTTACCCACCACTTTCGGAGCGAGATATAGTCCATGTAACTACTTTACTGTGGGGACTCAATCTTGGGAGGAAATGGAGAACATATATATGTATATATGTGATTGTATCTTGAACTCAAGCCTAGTCAATACACGTGCTACTACTTCTAGTGCACTGAACTGATGTGTGCGTATGAGATAGCTTTCCTTGTCTCTCGACATGAGGTGAACCCACTCCGACATCTGAGGTACTTCTAATTTACGTCTCAAATTCAATAACTTGTCGAAATGACTGTCCAACTGATCGGTGAAGACGTTGAACCCGCTGCTTCAGCATCAGCAAACCAAAAGATTAAGGACGAAATATCTTGTGCATCCGACCATGTTGATCTCCTTAATGCATGTTAATTCACAGACAATTTTCTGATGCAGGTTTAAGCCTGCGTCTACCTAGCTCGTGCCATTTTTCAAATCCTTTTCTAGGCGAATTCCAACTTATGAGTGTTTTAGTCAGGTCTTAACAGATATGACTTAGCTACCGTATGGCAGTAGACGATATCACCTGCGTTTGCCATGATAAATGTTGGGTGGCGCTAACCAAACCCGACACGTCACATTGTGCCAACGGCTTCGGGTGAAGGAGCGCTGGCAGGGTACAAACATTATCCTAGTGCGAAGATTTGCAACCTAAAGACTAAATGTTATTGCAGGGTGGATCATGTAGCGAAACGCCAGTGGTCCATGTCCTTATGCATTCTTTTATTTTGGGTAGACAGGGGGGAACGGCTTTCGGAAGCTCTCAGTTCTCTTGTTCTCTCAAATCTCCATGAAAGATGGTTCTTTGGGTTATCTTCCTATCACAATCTTTACATGGAGCAAGTAGCCAATGTCTTTCACATCGGGTAAACCCGATGGAGCGCCTTGCGCCAAATGAGCGCTGGTGCGGCTGCTAAGCAATTCATGGCCGTGTACACACCTACCGTTGGATAGTGGCATCTTGTCAAGTCGATTTGAAGATTGGGACAGAGATGCAACCTCCTACTGAAGTGGTGAAGAAAGGTAGGGCTTGGGTTGTGGGTACTCCAGCCAAACATGGAGTTATAAATATACCATGGGTTGAAGGGGAAGATGAATTGGCGAAAGGCCAATCATAACCAATGACGAGTTGGGTGACCGTTAGCCGATTTGGCTGCACGTCTTGTCCTTGGCATAGCCGGGGAAGTGAATCTGAACCATATATCTCCCAAGAGGATTTCATTTGTTCTTGGCGTCAGATGAGCTGTTGCTGTCTTTCTATCTACGGCTTGAATTGGACAGATTGTCATCTTTCTGTTGTATATACTCAGTGGGTATTTTGGGAATGGGGTACACCAATCTCTGATCTATCTTCTTGAGCCAGAAGAGGCTATTCACAGGACTATCTCTTTCATCTGTTACTAGATGGGATGATGTAGGGAAGTTAATGGACTTCTGTATCTCATTTAGAGAACCTGCATTCCGCTGAATCTATGTGTTCTGTGGGGCACTGCTGGTACATTGCGGCGACCGCTCAGACAAGAGCGGAGCCGGGAGGGGGTAGGATCTTCTTTCCTATTCTTGCAGGGAGTGGGGAACTACAAAGCGTGCCATACAACCCCATTACTATACTATGAGTTAATGAGATGTAACACACGGATTACTGGGCGCACCACACCACAAGATCTTGCGGGTGAGAAAGGCATGGTTGCAAGTGAGAGGGAAGCATGGGAATGAATGTGCCCAATCATAATAAAGGCTTGGTATGAGTGTGGAGGGTGTGTCGTGTGGCCAAAAAGACAACCGGACTTCGTCCAGCTGGAGGTCTACTCAAACCCGGACGTGGCCAATCCAGGGGCTACCTGACAGGTCAGGCCTGGTCAATCAGGTATTAAATATAGTGTATTTGTGTGATACATGAGTCAGCCCAGTCGCTCAGGTTTTATTTATCATCTCCAGGGTCCTCTTCTATGGGAAGTGACTATGTCTTCGAAGGGACATTATCACCGGTGCTTCTAGGCTAACGTAAATATGTCCAACGAGGCCAACTCAAGGCAAGGTGCAGGTCTTGAAGCAAGGACATTTTGTATGACTGGTGCATTGCCGGTTTTGTTTTAACAACATACGCCTGAGAGCAGTTGTTGTCCGGAGGGAGCCTAAGAGTGATTTTCTGGCATACCCATTTTATCCCGGACATTAAAAGGACCCAACCATTATCCTTCACAAACACCTCACCTTATCGGCAACACTAAAGCTTTTCATAGGTCAGTGAAGACCTAGTGCCGAACTAATTCAGATGACAATGAACAGAAGTCCTCAACACACCAGTCGCTTGGATTCTACAAAAGCCGGTTGAACCTACACCCAGTTGTTGGAGAAGGAAGGAGATTCGGACATCTTTGGTGAGAAGTGTGTGGACAGATCAGACAGTATCTGAAGCTGGATCTGTGACTGTGGCGACTTGAGGCTCTGTGTTAGAATTTACCAGTGTAGTGTCTGTGTAGATCTATCTGTTTATCTGCCTTTATGTGTTCCTGTGCTGTTCTTGATTAGGTTAATAAAATTACTTCCAAGTTGTTCTGACGACTGCCATGTTATTTATGCGTCAGCCAGAAGAACACTGCAGGAAATAGGTCCCTAGGTCGAAAGGAAGCGTGACAGTGTGTCCAGGGAAAACGGAGGAGGGTTGGCAGGTAAAGACCTATCTAAGCCAGGGCTATAGAAGATATTTGAAATATTGTGACCGGGCTATTTGGGACCCTCCACGTAGCTTGTTACAATGTCTGGGGGCTCGTCCCGGGATATGTGTAATCCTGGTGAAGTTCTGGCTGATTTAGTGATAGGGGACAGATATCCTTGTTTTCTATTAATAGGTTCTGCCTACCGTGCCTGGCTATTGTCTATACTCTTCCTGACACAGACTGACCGACATACGACGTGTTGTGGTCGTGTAATGTAACTTGTTGTGTAATTGTGAGAAAAATTTTATTAGACAATTACCTCTTCCCTTACCCTCTGAGTTTAAGATGGCATCAGCTGGGTTTAATGTCGCTGACGTACAGGCTACAGGGCGTGAGATGGGATATGATGGAGCGGAGTTACAGAAATATGTGCGGGAAGTGGAAAGAGACTACAGACAGGATGTGCGCGAAGCCAAGAGGATTGAGGCGGAGGCTGAGGCTAAGAGGATGGAGGCTGAGGCCAAGAGGATTGAGGCGGAGGCTGAGGCTAAGAGGATGGAGGCTGAGGCCAAGAGGATTGAGATGGAGGCTGAGGCTAGGAAGATGGAGGCCGAGCAGGCAGTCAGAGACCATGAGTTCCGTATGAGAGAGTTGGAGCTGAAAGCTCAAACTGCCAAGGAAAGAGACGGTGCAGTGGGAGACGCAGTTCTCCCGGACTCAACAACTTCTGGTGGCGGTCCATGCCAGGCAATGAAGTTCCCTTTGCTCCCGTTCGATGAACACAAAGATAAGATCGACCAGTATCTTCACAGATTTCGGTCGATGGCTTTGGCTATGGGATTGGAGCGAGGGAAATGGAACTTGAAACTCTCACAGGGCCTGAGGGGGACCGCATACGAGGTCTATTCTAGGTTGCCACCTGGTATGGAGAATGACTATGAAGCTCTGGAGAAAGCACTGTTGAAAAGGTTTCAGATGACAGCTCATACTTATCGACAACAGTTCAGAAAGTCGAAGAGAGAGCCAGGAGAGATGTTCGCAGCCTACAGTGTCAGATTGAAGTCTTACCTTTTGAAGTGGATGTCTTTAGCTGGATTTGCTAACGACTATGAAAGTTTGGAAGAATTGGTGGTCGTGGACCAAATGAAGAGAATGATGCCTAAGCCTTTGCAAACCTTTTTGCTTGAAAATGGGGCAGAAAGGTTAGAGCTAGTCAACACGTTGGCTGAAAGGTATGTGCTAGCTCATGGGGATAATGGGGAATTGTCACAACACAATCCCCGACCACCAGACACATGGTCTGGAAAGAAGAAGAACCCTAAAACAGCTCACACCAGGAAGGAGGATCCTTTCGATAAAGTTCCTAGTAAGAAACCCTCTGGTAAGAGTCCACCTGGATCTCCTAAAAGAAAGTGGAGTGAAAAGTGGTGCGCCTATTGCAAATCTCCCACACACAATACGGTAGATTGCCGGCGTAAACAGAAAGACTCTCACTATGCTGCTTGTCTTGTAGAAACCGGGGAAGGGTCTCACAAGGAGGTAGAAGGGAGGGATCTTGGGACCAAAGATTTAGAAAAACCACCAGTAGTAGAAACGGTACTTGTGAACGGTCAACCAGTTGAGTGTCTCTACGACACAGGTCTGCAGTTTGAGGCTGTAATTTCATCACATTTAGTGAGCCCAGAGCAGCTAACCGGGGAATCTATTGAGATTCAAACGGCGACAAAGAGTGCGGTAGCGATGTCTCTTCCAATTGCGAAGGTGGACATCAAATCAAAATATGTTACCGGCACTATACAGGCAGCCGTTCTGCTAGATCCTATCTTCCCAATGATCTTGGGTTGTCGCTACGTCTTTCTAGGGATTCCAACCGAACCCATGTACGTAGGGGCAATGCAAACCAGATCTCAATTGGAGGATGAGCAGACGCCGGCCTTGATTGTGAATCCCTTGCCTGGGGAGTTACGAGCTGCTCAAAGCCAGGATGCTACTTTGCAACCTTGCTTCAACCAGTTGCCAAAAGGTTCTGACCCACCAAGACGGGGTCAGTATTATATGAAGAATCGGTTACTGTACCGGAGAGCCGGAATGGAGGATCACCAGCATGGACAGCTGGTGGTTCCTAAGGCTTATCGGGAACAGCTTCTTCATATGGGACACACCATTTCTTTCAGTGGACATATGGGTGTCGGGGCAACTCTCCAGCGCATTTCCTGCCATTACTACTGGCCAGGGATGACTGGAGACGTGCGTAGGTACGTCAAGTCGTGCCCAGAGTGCCAGCGTGTGGCACCAAAACACTGGACAGCTCCGGTAGTCCTGGGAGACATGCCTATTATGAACTCTCCTTTCGAGAGAGTTGCCATCGATCTTGTTGGTCCTCTTCCTAGGACTAGGAAGAGGAATAAGTACATTCTCACGATGGTGGATTGCTGTTCCATGTGGGGCGAGGCGATACCTTTGGCCACAATCGACTCTAAGCGAGTGGCTGATGCACTGATGGAGACCTTTACTAGGTTGGGATTTCCCAACCAGATCCTAACGGACAATGGGTCTCAGTTCTGTGGTAAACTGATGGAAGAAGTCTTTCGTATCTTCCAGACCAACCACATTCACACAAGCCCGTATCACCCTCAGTCTAATGGGCAAGTAGAGAGGTTTAATGGTACCTTGATGACCATGCTTCGGAAGCTGGCACAAGAGAAACCAGACAGATGGGATGAGTATATCTCAGCCGCCTTGTTCGCCTATCGGGAGGTTCCCCATGGGTCGACCGGGTTGCCACCAGCCACTCTACTATTCGGGAGGCCAATCAAGGGTCCCTTAGAAGCCTTATTGAGATGTTGGACAGAGGAAGAAACTTCCGAAGAAGTGGTATCCTCTTATAAATACGTCGAAGAGTTAAAGAAAAAACTCCAGACGGGTTGGGCTTTGGCAGCTCAGAATCTGAGAGCGGCCAGGAAGAGACACGCGGCCTACTACAATAGAAGGACGAAAGATAGGTCTCTTAAGGTGGGGGATCGGGTTCTGTTGTTACTTCCAGTAGGTTCCAATAAACTCGAGATTGGTTGGCAGGGGCCTTTCCCGGTAGAAAGGGTTGTCTCCCGCACCAACTATGCCATCCGGATCAGGGGGAAATCTAAAATCTTCCACATTAACCTTCTCAAAAAGTATGAAGAACGATCTGATGGTACTTCTCTCCCACTCATGACTATGGCGGTCGCGATGGAAACTGAATCGGGCGAAGAAACGGATAGGGGGTATCCATTACACCCTGGGGAAACCTATAGGGATGTACATATAAATCCTGATCTGTCGGCTGAAGAAACAGACCGTGTCATCCGTTTGTTGGAGTCCCATCAGCAGATTCTTACCGATCGGCCAGGGCGGACAGGGTTGGTCGAGTTTGATATGACTCTGACTACCCAAGACCCCGTTCGCCAGAAAATATATCCAGTGCCATTTTCGAAAGAGAAGGCCCTGGAAACTGAAATCCAGAAGCTTCTGGACGACGACATCATCACTCCTTCGACTTCTCCTTATAATGCCGGGGTTGTCTTGTTGAGGAAGCCCAGCGGGGAACACCGCTTATGTATTGATTACAGGCATTTAAATAGTTGTACGACATTCCAAGTTGAGCCGTTGCCAAACACAAATCAATTGTTTGCCAGATTAAATAGGGCAAAGTACTTCTCAAAAATTGATTTAAGCCGGGGATATTATCAGATCCCTGTGAAGCCTGAGGTTCGGCCCATGCTCGCTTTCAGTACTCCGAGTGGCCATTACGAATTTAAGGTGATGCCTTTTGGGCTGAGCAATGCGCCCAGTGTGTTCACTCGCATGATGAGAAAGTTATTAGAACCTTTAAGGGATCCCTCTGTCGTCTCGTTTATGGATGATATTCTCATCGCGTCTGACAATCTGAAGGATCACCTGAAATCCTTGGAAAAGATCTTCATAAGATTGAAAGAGGAGGGGTTAACCGCCCGTCCAGCCAAATGTATGATTGGATATCAATCCTTGGAATTTCTGGGACACACTATTACCCCAGGGGGACTGGTACCGGAAGAAAAAAATATTGAGAAGGTCCGTCTCGCACCCCGTCCTAAATCCAAAAAGGATGTTAGGTCTTTCTTGTCTCTGTGTGGGTTTTACCAGAAATTCATTCCAAAGTTCAACGAAATTGGAGCGCCGTTAACCGAAACCCTGAAGAAAGGATCGCCAGATCCTATAGTCTGGACCCCGAGCTGTGAAGAGGCTTATGGGAAGCTGAAACAGGCGTTGGTGGATAGGCCAATCCTGCAACTCCCGAATTTGGAGAAAACGTTTGTTCTGAGAACCGACGCGAGTAACATAGGGATTGGAGCAACTCTGTTGCAGGAAGGGCGAGATAATCCTTCGGTGTTGTGTCCGGTGGCGTATGCCAGTAGAAAACTGTTACCCGCCGAACGGAATTATTCCACCGTCGAACGGGAATGTCTAGCTCTAGTGTGGGCGGTACAGAAATTTCAACCTTATCTGTATGGAGTCCAGTTCAAAGTGCAGTCCGACCATCAACCTCTGACGTTCTTGGCAACTTCTAAGAAACTGAACGCGAGGTTGATGAGATGGTCATTGCTCCTACAACCGTATCAGTTCACGGTCGAATACATCCCCGGAAGGGAGAATGTGGGAGCAGATTTTTTATCACGGCATCCTATGGTTGAATGTGAGGGTGGGGTCATTCGAACAGAACCACTGACAGTAGAAAGTTCGTAGGGTTCGACTTTCTTAAGAGGGGGCCTATGTAGCGAAACGCCAGTGGTCCATGTCCTTATGCATTCTTTTATTTTGGGTAGACAGGGGGGAACGGCTTTCGGAAGCTCTCAGTTCTCTTGTTCTCTCAAATCTCCATGAAAGATGGTTCTTTGGGTTATCTTCCTATCACAATCTTTACATGGAGCAAGTAGCCAATGTCTTTCACATCGGGTAAACCCGATGGAGCGCCTTGCGCCAAATGAGCGCTGGTGCGGCTGCTAAGCAATTCATGGCCGTGTACACACCTACCGTTGGATAGTGGCATCTTGTCAAGTCGATTTGAAGATTGGGACAGAGATGCAACCTCCTACTGAAGTGGTGAAGAAAGGTAGGGCTTGGGTTGTGGGTACTCCAGCCAAACATGGAGTTATAAATATACCATGGGTTGAAGGGGAAGATGAATTGGCGAAAGGCCAATCATAACCAATGACGAGTTGGGTGACCGTTAGCCGATTTGGCTGCACGTCTTGTCCTTGGCATAGCCGGGGAAGTGAATCTGAACCATATATCTCCCAAGAGGATTTCATTTGTTCTTGGCGTCAGATGAGCTGTTGCTGTCTTTCTATCTACGGCTTGAATTGGACAGATTGTCATCTTTCTGTTGTATATACTCAGTGGGTATTTTGGGAATGGGGTACACCAATCTCTGATCTATCTTCTTGAGCCAGAAGAGGCTATTCACAGGACTATCTCTTTCATCTGTTACTAGATGGGATGATGTAGGGAAGTTAATGGACTTCTGTATCTCATTTAGAGAACCTGCATTCCGCTGAATCTATGTGTTCTGTGGGGCACTGCTGGTACATTGCGGCGACCGCTCAGACAAGAGCGGAGCCGGGAGGGGGTAGGATCTTCTTTCCTATTCTTGCAGGGAGTGGGGAACTACAAAGCGTGCCATACAACCCCATTACTATACTATGAGTTAATGAGATGTAACACACGGATTACTGGGCGCACCACACCACAAGATCTTGCGGGTGAGAAAGGCATGGTTGCAAGTGAGAGGGAAGCATGGGAATGAATGTGCCCAATCATAATAAAGGCTTGGTATGAGTGTGGAGGGTGTGTCGTGTGGCCAAAAAGACAACCGGACTTCGTCCAGCTGGAGGTCTACTCAAACCCGGACGTGGCCAATCCAGGGGCTACCTGACAGGTCAGGCCTGGTCAATCAGGTATTAAATATAGTGTATTTGTGTGATACATGAGTCAGCCCAGTCGCTCAGGTTTTATTTATCATCTCCAGGGTCCTCTTCTATGGGAAGTGACTATGTCTTCGAAGGGACATTATCACCGGTGCTTCTAGGCTAACGTAAATATGTCCAACGAGGCCAACTCAAGGCAAGGTGCAGGTCTTGAAGCAAGGACATTTTGTATGACTGGTGCATTGCCGGTTTTGTTTTAACAACATACGCCTGAGAGCAGTTGTTGTCCGGAGGGAGCCTAAGAGTGATTTTCTGGCATACCCATTTTATCCCGGACATTAAAAGGACCCAACCATTATCCTTCACAAACACCTCACCTTATCGGCAACACTAAAGCTTTTCATAGGTCAGTGAAGACCTAGTGCCGAACTAATTCAGATGACAATGAACAGAAGTCCTCAACACACCAGTCGCTTGGATTCTACAAAAGCCGGTTGAACCTACACCCAGTTGTTGGAGAAGGAAGGAGATTCGGACATCTTTGGTGAGAAGTGTGTGGACAGATCAGACAGTATCTGAAGCTGGATCTGTGACTGTGGCGACTTGAGGCTCTGTGTTAGAATTTACCAGTGTAGTGTCTGTGTAGATCTATCTGTTTATCTGCCTTTATGTGTTCCTGTGCTGTTCTTGATTAGGTTAATAAAATTACTTCCAAGTTGTTCTGACGACTGCCATGTTATTTATGCGTCAGCCAGAAGAACACTGCAGGAAATAGGTCCCTAGGTCGAAAGGAAGCGTGACAGTGTGTCCAGGGAAAACGGAGGAGGGTTGGCAGGTAAAGACCTATCTAAGCCAGGGCTATAGAAGATATTTGAAATATTGTGACCGGGCTATTTGGGACCCTCCACGTAGCTTGTTACAGATCATGCCCTAGGCCTTGGACAACAACTGGTCAAGTTTCAAAGCATCGACAGACGGACAGTTAAAGCAATGTTTTGCTGATCCGAAAACGTCTGCAACTAGTTTCTTTCCAGACATATCGTCGTTGCCTTTCCTCTGGAGTAAACCAGGCAGGTCTGTGGTTATGGTCCTGGCCAAATCAAGCGCAGATGATCAGACTTTGATCTAGATTGCATTGGTCAACACGTGGTCTCAATAATGCGCCAGATAAGAGAGTCATGTCTTTTTTCTCATATCATCTAATCATGTTCCTCTTGTACCTTGCGGTGTCGAGGTGAAGTATAAACATCGTGAGAGTGCCCGATTATGAGCTTCATATATCGATATTCCCATGGACTCTGCTATTCCCTCCGTCCAACGTTTACGTGGTCGGCCTCTTCCTCTGTTTCCATCTGGTCTGTACACCATTGCTTGTTGTGGTATGCTGTTGACTGGTAACCTACTTGCATGGCCAAACCATTTGACTTGCTGTTTTCTAATAAATCTACTGCTGCTTTAACCCCCACTTTAGTCCTGCTGTCTTCATTCTTCTCAGGAACCTCATTTCTGTTGTTGTGATTTTTCTTTTCTCTTTTTCTGTCATTGTCCAAGTTTGGCATTGGTAGCATAGAGTTGGAAGGAAGAATGTGTTGTAAAGTGCTTTCTTAGTTATTGATACATGTTTGTTCTTTAGTATTGGAGTCATTTGTGCAAATGAGTTGGTTTGCCTTATTGCACCTATTTTCGATCTCGTCTTCTGATCTGCCAGTTGATGATATTATACTTCCGATGTACTTGAAACTCTTTACTTGTTTCAAGGGATGTTCGTTTAGGTGAATTGTTGTTGTTTGTTCTTCTTTAGTTATAGTCATTACCTCTGTTTTGCTTGTGCTAATTTTCATGTTATGTTCCCTACACATTTCGTTTAGACTATTCATGTGGTCTTGTTATTCAGCTTCTGATTCTGCTATTAGTGCTTGGTCATCCGCAAACAGGAGTTCTATAAAGGTTAGATTTGCAGATGGTTCTTCTTCTGTGTTCTCGTCATTCGGTATTCTTACTGTCTCTGTTTGGCTGGTTTCTTTACATATGTTGTCTATATATGTTATGAACAAGAGAGGGGACAGGCCACAACCTTGTCGTACTCCAGATCTTATGGTGAAGGGTTCTGAATGTCCTCCAGTTTCTCTCACTATGCATTCATTGTTGTTGTATAAACTTCTACATAGGTTGGTTAGATGTGTACTCACTCTATAATTTGTAAGGATTTCCCACAGCTTGTTTCTATCTACTCTATCGAATGCCTTTTCTTGGTCAACAAAGGCTAAGTAAAGTGTTACACGAAAACAAGTTTTATAATTAGTGTTTTCCCTTGTTCACATTTATCAGTGGTGTGTTGTGCCCCTTCAGACTTCGCTATGACGCTTAATTAGCAACGTATCTTGTGTTGAGCCTCCACCATTCAGTCTTGTAGTAGACCGACGTAGCTGACTTGACTGCCTGTGACATTTGTAGAGTTCAGGATAGAATGGCTCCCTGCGTTCATGACCGCAATGATCAGTGAGATCATACAGTCAATGGCTGTCACAACCACAATGGTTAGTTTCAGTTTGAACTTCGTGCTGATGCTTACTAAAACTGACCCCTGTTGTTTTATATTATGTCTATTTTTTGGCACATGCATATGTGCCAGGCAAAAATTTTACTTTTACTGAAATGTCAAGATGGTAATTGAACGGATAATGCACTTGATATATTAACCCGTAAGGTAAATAAACTACTTTTGAAATAATCTACAATGTGAAGTCACAGAATGAACATCTAAGACTATGCAATATCTTAAATTTACTATAGTAGCTATTTATCTTAAGGGTTCTTTGTTTCCTTAGAAATCACACAATGCTATCTTCAAGATAACTGTTTTCATTCCATAGTCTTCATTTACAAATTACAATAAATTAATGTCATTGTCTCCCTTGTTTCTTAAAACATCGATTCTGTCTACGTCCCTATATAATACAATTTAATATTATACATTTCTACTGGTACTATTGGTGTTGGAACTCTTCGCTAGCTGCTGAGGATGGAGACGGAGCGCTTATGGGAATGCTCCGAATGATGTGATGTCGGTTACTAAATCAATCAATCAATCAATCAATATTATACATGTTTCTACGTTTTTACCAATGAAACATTACAATGATCAAACCCTTTTATGATAGTCAGTGCTTATACCTGCAATGCTAAAGTAGACACTCAGAGGTGGCAGTAGTCTGGGTGAAACTTTAGGTCACGGGAAACATGTCATTTTCTGTGGGATTGCATTGCTAAAGGCGGATAGTGGGGAAACATTGTGTTTCAACAAAGAAATGGGAGAGCTTTACGATAGGCTTGCCTGTATCAACAGTGACTGTATCACGAGAATTGCAAGTCGAGTAGGAGATGGGGACAGTACGATTAACCTGGCACTTGTTTACTCTCAACTGACTGCAGTATGCCGATGGGACATAATACTAGACTGCTAAACACAATATATGATACTGGAGAGGTACCTCCTGAATTATGTCAGTCTATATGTATAGCAGCGGGTCTCCCTGGTCTAGGGGTTACACGACTTTATCCGTAACCACGTATACTCTCGTGATTAACGTGACGTGCACGAGAATCGGTAGCGGTTCTTTCCGCTTCGGTAACTTACGGGGTACGTCAGCCGGTCTCTCAGAAAGCAACGGCAAAGTACTGAGCTTAATTTTGTCAAGAAATCAACAATCAGCTGAAAGATGCTGATGTTGACAGCGATGTTATGTCAAGGGTATGCGGGAAAATAGAATATGTATTGTAAGCCCTAAGACAGCGTTGGAATGTGATCAACATCGAACAATTAACATTACTGAGCCACATCACGAAGAGTTTGCTAAGAATCATTGTTCAAAGAGTTAGTAAGAAAATACAACACGAAATAGGTGAAGAACAATGTTGATTTTCAGAAGGCAAAGGTACATTATATGCTGTGTATTTGCTGAGAACATTAGTGGAGAGTTCCATCGGTGCAAACAAAGATTTATACCTTTGCTTTATTGACTACACACAGGTTTTTGATAGTCAGATATGCTAAAGATGATTCCAGATCTACAAATTGATGGGAAGGACGTTAGACTTATGAAAACACTTATAAGGGAAACAACAAGTTCCAATAGAAATTGATAATTAAGAAGGTGCATATCAACCTATCAAGAGAGATGTGCTACAGACAAGTGTAATGTCTACATATATGTTTTCCCTGCATAGTTACATTATTATTACACATTATAAGATGTGAGAGGAATCGCATTTGGATGGTATAACATAAATACTATTAGATATGCAGATGATACATTATTGATTGCAGTCAACGAGCAGAATCTGCAACATTTAGTATATGCCGTTGTTGTACACAGTGAACAACTAGGGTTAACATTAAATTGTAAGAAAGCAGAGATTGTGTTCGACTCTAAGAAGAAAGTGGTACCACAATGAAACAAACGGACACATTCATAAACATGTGATCCGGTACAACTATCTTGAAACAGTCATAACATCTGGTGGGAGGTGCCTTGAAGAGATTAGAATAAAAATTGCTAACCTTTTGTAAAACGGAAGACAAACTATCCAATAATAATATGTCACATACAAAGAGAAAAACAGCTCTGAAGTGCCTGCTAGAACTTGTGCGATTTTATGGATGTGAACTGTGGACAGTGAGCAAACAAGCTAAGATATATACATAACTGTATAAGTTATGTGATTTCTGAAGATACTGCACATAAATCCCTGGGCGGAAAAAAAAAATCGTAAACTGATTAGAGAGATTATAGCTAAACAGCCAATATTATTTTTCGTTCGGTAGCCCCTTTGTGTAATAATGTATTGGTCATAAAACTAAGACAAATGTGAAGAACAACATGTTATATTTATAGGAGAGGTGCAATCTATTTCACTATCTTGTAGCGGACCTCCCAAACCGTATGCATGAAAACATCGTAGGTAACTAACGCTATTGTATCCATACTCTACATACAAGGTAGCATTCATTTGCGGCTTTTTTTCTCTCAGTACCCATAAAAATAATGCAGTGGCCAGTGATGAACAGACTAAATAAGGGTTAAGACAAATATGTTCTTATATCACCAGTGGTAATCTTACTAAATTCTCGCGTATAAAAGAAAGTTTAGGTAACAAATGTTAGCTGTCTGACGACTCAGAGAGTCAATGCAGTTAAACATATCAACCAGTGGCGACGCTCGTCTGTGTGGGCCATTCCCAGACTAACTTAAAGAAAACACGTTTACATGTGTCCACTTCTATCGGTGGTGTTTGTACGCCTTCAGATTTTGCTATGATGTTTCGATAGCAACGGAGCATGTTTTGAGTCTCCACCATTCAGTCTTATAGTAGACGGACATAGCTGACGAGACTGCCCATGCTGTTTTTAGAGTTCAGGGTAGAATTGCTCCCAGTGTTCATGACTTCAATGATCAGTGACACAAACTCTTTTTGTACCAAACGAAGATTGGTCGTTGTCTAGATCTTAATGCCCCTTCTATATCCCTGCAGAGTGGAAGCTGAGCTAGCCACCTGTCTCACAACACAAATCACCACTGCAGCCCACATCCACTAGTCAGTGAACAAGAGTAAGTTTGCACACATCATATCCATTTAATGCTGAATTAACACGGAACCACACAACATATAAATCCAGGAACAACAATTATCTCAGAATATATCTTCATCACAACCGAACACTCGAATAACACTGCCTTCACAAGGCCTACTTAATCTCATACACCACGACAGTTTTTACTCGCCACTCTTCCGGCCCGAAATCACTGGATCCAACCCCCTCTGGATCTAAGCCTCCGCTAACTATACGACTCTCTCTAGGGCTAGGCTTCAATTCACTATATCTGCTGATAACCGGGCTCAGTCTTTAATCCTTCACCTATCGCAAATATGGTCCACGGCTGGTTTTCCTCCAATGTATTTTCTTCAGCGGCCTGGGCGAATGTGGCTTGTATAGCGATTATTCCCAGTATTTATAGTGGGTTGTGCTGATGTGGCCCACACCACCTGATACCATGTATTACTGCACGCACTGCAATGATGATTAATCCTATAAACCCCTACCAGCCATTATGAGAAGAAATGAAAGTAGTGCTATTGATTTGTGTTGGATGCCCCGACAAAGGTGTTAAGCTCTTAATCCGCTATCGATATTTATATGAACTTTTATTAATATTGCTAACTATTTGTCATGGCGGATAAATAACATTAATAAACCACAAGGTTCAATACGACGACGATAAGCCCCTGGATTAGTTGTTAGGAGAATGAATATTGCTTTTTTTGTCCCAGATTGTGTTTTTAAGTTTTGACATTTTAAGGCAAGAGTCATTTGGCCCTTATTATTACGAGTATATAGCCGCTACATGTTGGTCCGATGACCGGACTAGTGGGCAGTCGCCATAGACCGGCCGTGTGGGCACTCAGCAATGACCACCTACCTACTTATGCGACGTATTTTATGGGGTTCGAACCCGCGACTACCAAACGCACCCGCACCCGGCGACCGCCCTCGCACCCGGCGACCGTCCCCGTGCGCCCCTGGTTGTCTTTTATTTTTATTTTATTTTTTAAAATTAGTTAAAATATTATACACATACTCAGTTATCTGCCCTTAGAAAACATATCTTTTATTAGAATTATCGTCCCTTACATACGACCTAGATACCCACCCTACCCAACCCACCCCGAAAACGAGCTGGATTGAGGTTAATCCAGCGAGGTCAATCCAGAACATATAATTAGTTAGGAGCAGACAGAAACCCTAACCCTAACCCCTAACCCTAACCCCTAACCCTAACCCCTAACCCCTAACCCTAACCCCTAACCCTAACCCCAAACCCTAACCCCTAACCCCAACCCCTAACCCTAACCCTAACCCTAATCCTAAGGATTGGGGCAAATCCTTAGGAGTCAATCCTGAAATACAAATCAGATACAACGAAACATACTACTTATATGTTCAGATGACCAGGACAAGTTCAGCACAAGTTTATCCGTTGGGAAAACATCCAGACGTTAATGTCCAGGTATATCACAAACAACAAATCATGATCTCTGCATTAAATGACTGTGAGGTGTTTGTAAGGCAACGTGCTATGTGTTCATGACAAGAAACAACAGCACTGGACATCATGCATGTTTATATGTAGTTCATTCCCCCCCCCCCCACCCCCACCCCAGCCTTCGCTTGCTTTGAACTCAAACGTAGTCCACACATGTGATGCTACTTCTAGTGCACTGAACTGATTGTAGTGTGTTGATTAGCTTTCCTAATTACCAGTGTCCATTACCATCAGACGAACCCACTCCAACTTCTGAGGCAGTTGTAATTTACGTCCCCAAATCAATGACGAGACGTCGACATTTTAGTCCAGGTGACTGGTGTAGTAGTTGAACCTAGGCATTAGTAAAACGTACATTTAAAAGCGAGCTATCGTATCCCTCCGGCCATGTTGATCTCCGTAATACATGTTTAATTCATAGGGCATCTCCTGCTGCAGGTTTTAGGCCGGCTCAAGAGTCAGGTCTTAGTCAGATATGACTGAGCTACCGTATGACAGTAGACGGTACTACCTGCTTTCTATCAGCGCCGAATGTTGGGCGGCGCTTACCAAACCCGACACCCCACATTGTGCCAACGGCTTCGGTCGGAAGAGCGCAATTGGGAGGGTACTAGCCTTATCCTGGTGCGAGGAAATGCAACCCAAAGACAAAATAAGTCATGGCAGTGCAGACCAGGCTCTAGGCCTTGGTTGGCAGCTTGTCTAGGATCGAAGCTCCAATAGGCGGACAGTTAGAGCATTGCTTTGCTGATCCGGCAGCTTCTGCAGCTTGTCTTGTTCCAGATTATAGGTGTCAACTTTCCTCTGGAGTGAACTAGGCAGGCCAAGAGAGGGATCATGCTGCATGGGCAACACATGGTTTCTTTATTTTAGCCCAGGCTTTGTGCTATGGAGAGGCTGTACAAGAACAAGGGAGATCGGAGCGACTGTAACAACTATAGGGGTATCTCACTTCTGTGTATTGTTGGGAAAGTGTTTGCCAGAATTGTCCTGCACAGACTTCAAGTCCTGGGAGATCAAGTCTACCCGGAATCACAGTGCGGCTTCCGTCAGAACCGGTCTACCATTGATATGATATTCTCATTGCGACAGATGCAAGAAAAATGCCGGGAACAAAATCAGCCACTGTTTATTGCCTTCATTGACCTCACAAAGGCATTCGATTTGGTCAGTCGTGAGGGTCTGTTCAAAGCACTAAAGAAGATTGGCTGCCCATCAACTCTTCTGTCCATTGTGGAATCGTTCCACACAGGCATGAAGGGTATAATCAAGTTTGATGGCTCAACTTCAGAAGAGTTTGAAATCAAGAGTGGAGTTAAGCAAGGTTGTGTACTATCCCCCACCCTCTTTGGGATATACTTTTCACTTCTACTGAAATATGCCTCTCGTGATCAGGATGACGGTATATACATTCACTCATGCTCAGATGGTGGTCTCTATAATGCTCAGAGATTGAAGGCCAAGACCAAAATTAGCAGGGTACTAATCAGAGAGTTGCTTTTTGCGGATGATGCTTCGATTACGACCCACTATGAGGAAGAATTACAACATCTACTATCTGCATTCTCCAATGCTTGTTCCAAATTTGGTTTAACAATTAACAAAAAGAAGACACAGATTATGTCACAAGGTGCACATGGTGTACCATCAATCTTTATTGACGACGCCGAACTGGAGATAGTAGACCATTTTACATATCTAGGATCAGAGGTAAATAGCAAATTATCCCTCGATCAGGAAATCAACATCAGGATTGGCAAGGCAGCAACAACAATGAACATGTTAGCAAAAAGAGTATGGGAGAACAGGAAGCTTACTGCCAAAACAAAAGTCCTCGCCTACCAAGCCTGTGTCCTTAGTACTCTTCTTTATGGCAGGGAAACCTGGACAACATACTCACTCCAAGAGAAACGTTTAAACAGCTTTCATATGCGGTGTCTGCGAAGAATACTTGGTATTAAGTGGCAAGACAAAATTACATATACTGAAGTATTGGAATGATCAAGTTGTGTGACGGTTTATTCCATGCCCAGTCTTCGTAGATTTAGATGGATAGGTGTCATATATTTTTTGAAGGGAGTGGGAGATCACTGTAGTGCATGCCCCATCTCTAACAAAAGAAGTAGAGCCCCACCCTCTTCTATCTTCAATATCCCCAGAATATGAACCTTGAGTTATCTGCAAGCCTCGTTCTATTAAGTATGTCTAGGAGATATAGATTATGGCCCTGGTGAGAATGGTAATTACTAACTGACCCTTCTCCAATGATTCTTATAGCTCTGGAGACCCCTTTTATTGGTTATCAAATCTGAGGAAAGTCTGGAGAATTTTCTCAGCCTGATTTAGATGAAGAAAACATGGATATTGAGCAGTTGATAGATCTAGAGTCTTCTCTCCCCCATTTTAGTAAGTCATTATGAGTGGATATATTGTAAGCAATCAAACACATAATCAATCACATTAGATTCTGACATCATGATGTACAAAGAAGTTGTTGACTCACAGATAGGTTTGAACTGATAAATTAACAGAAGGTCAATTCATGTTAATCATTTATTGACTGGGCCTGAGCCTTCTGGTCAGTACATACATCTCTATTGTGATTTAAACAAAACACATTAGAAAAGTTGCACATTGGACCAGTCACACAGAGACCATCAATAAACAAGCATCAATACATGAGAGGTCAACAAGTGTGAAAACATATTAAACATTTTGATGTTGCACATGTTAAGTGTGATGGTAATTCAACAATTAACTATCAGTTTCCTGAAATTGGGTGTGGTGTGTACCAAGGAAAATGTAACCTGGTGAAAGGAAGATTAGGTAAACCAGGGTCCATTGACTGATGGATCCACTTCAGGTCTGCCCGTATAGCTCCACTGAAGGCCTCCCCATACTTTGCTCATGGCCAAGTCATCCTCCATCTCACTTGTGGTTCATCTCTTTCTCTCGGCTTCCCTCTCTCAGGTCTGATTTAGGTGGTTAGTTTGCTGATGTGTTGGGTGGTTGTTGGTATGTAGCCACCAAGTTCACTGATGAATATTCACATAAATATATACATTCCTACCAATACAATATTCTAGAAGTAGGTCGGAAGAAATCTAAATTCCTGAAGTAGGAACTAGTTCCCCTCCCCTCCTTTTTTCTCTAATCTAGTGTTGGGTTAATTTGGGGTGGTCAGAGTTTATCACACTGTGTACGCCTTGTATCAACTGGTTCCTGATGTATGTGGGTTCTCATTTGACCTGGGGTCAGTGAACGTGTACAGTAAGACAGTGACAAGAGTGAGAATATGTCAAGATGCATGTAAATAAATGACATACATTTATAACATTTCTTCCACTCAGTGGTGTTTATCGCGTGTATAAATAATTCTCTGTGTTTTCCCAATTAACTTCTTCTTCTTCTTCTTGTGTCTAATAACTCTCTCCCATTATCTGTTGTTGTGATGTTGAGTGTGGGGTTGTGTGGTGATGAGTGGTGTTGAGTGGTGTTGTGTTTTAAGTTATGTTGAGTAATGAGTTAAGTTCACTGCGCGTGATGGTGTTCTGCGAAGCACAACTTTCTCATGTAATGCAGTTCATGTGTGCCCTTATGTAATTAAAATTTGACAAAAAATATAAATATTTATTCCGTCAAACCCTATTGAATCAATAGATGAAGGAGAAAGGAAAGATTGATTTCTCTCTCAGCTTTCTAGATTGTAAATAGGCATAGATAAGTCTGTTTTAGAACAAGGCACTTATTCTAGTACACGAACTGTCATTTCAGCTGTAGGTAGTGATAGCATCTTTTATCAGTGTTTCTGGTGAAATGCACAAGATTGCTTTAGAATCATCACTTCTCACAGTTGTTTAGAATATAATGTAGTAGTATAATGCACTTCTTAAAGTTAATAATTATCTCTAAGAATATCAGAGATTGCAGTTTCATCGAAGAGAGTATTGGAGAGTCATTTTGCCCGGGAACGGCTCTGCGTCGTTAGAATCTACAGTCGAGCATTTTTACATTTCAGAGGTTTTAATTAATAATAATACATTTCAATTGACATTACAAACACGGGTTACCATTACTTGATACTTGATACATCGGGTTCTTAGTCTAATCTAAGGACTAACAAGCTCACCTGGG
This sequence comes from Cepaea hortensis, assembly GCA_963921405.1. Classification (NCBI taxonomy): domain Eukaryota; kingdom Metazoa; phylum Mollusca; class Gastropoda; order Stylommatophora; family Helicidae; genus Cepaea; species Cepaea hortensis. The sequence goes on from OY992888.1 coordinate 86,877,773, forward strand.
ATTCAGACATTCTGCCTCCTCTATTTGAAAATTTGGTCACACAATTTTTGACGTCTGTTCGCCAGGCATGTTTTCGCAAGAGTGCGCTGCTTATCATAATCTATACCGGCGTTGGCGCGATAGCCGTGTCACGTGTCTGTCCCGTCCAATGGTTTTTTAAGCCTTGGCTGATGAAATCTTTCCAAGAATCCACGTCATCTGTCACTTGTTCAGTTCCAGTTTCGATGTTAAGTTTTAAGTCCTAGTCTCCGTTTGCGGTTGTGAAGTCAATTTCTTTTAATGTTGTTTCCTCTTCTTGCGGCATGTTTTGGTAAATGAATAATAGTGGTTAGCGTTATGCAACATGGCCCCACTCCAGATTGTTCTATGGTATGGAACTATGTTTCCAACATTTTCAGTTATCAAGCTGTTCCCATTTTTCCTCCCTTGTATTCTCTTCTGCATCTGATTGTCCTGGTTCATCAGGCACTGGGTGTCGACTCAGGAAGTCCGCTCCCACATTCATTTTCCCAGGAACATACTCAACCTGGAACGAGTAAGGTTGAAGAAGCAGCGACCACCTCATAAGTCGGGCATTCAGAGTCTTAGATGCTGCGAGAAACATGAGTGGTTGATGGTCACATTGCACTGTGAAATGTTTGCCATATAGGTATGCCTGAAATTTCTGTACACTCCATACGAGCGCACGACATTCTCTTTCGATAGTACTGTAATTTCTCTCTGCTGCATTCAATTTCCTGCTAGCATAGGCTACAGGGAATAGCTCTGATGGTACATCTCCCTTTCTCTGCAACAGCGTTGCCCCAATTCCTATGTTACTGGCATCGGTGCGCAGCACAAATGGTTGGTCGAGGTCTGGTAGATGTAAGACTGGATGAGCAGTTAATGCCTGTTTTAGTGCTGTGAAAGCTCTCTCACAGTCAGCTGACCAAGTGACTTTCTCTGGTTTCCCCTTTTTGGTAAGATCCGTTAAAGGTGCTGACAGAGTATTGAAGTCCTTGATGTATTTTTGATAGAATCCACATAAGGATACAAATGATCTTACATCCTTCTTTGTTTTTGGACGAGGTGCTCTCTGGAGTTTGTCCACATTTCCCTCTTGTGGAGTTATCAGTCCATGAGATATCTTATGACCTAGAAAGTCCAATTCCTGGAATCCTATCTGACACTTCTTTGGTCTAGCCGTCAATCCAGTTTCTCTGAGGCGCCTGAACAAAAGATGCAGTGTTTCTACATGCTCTTCAAATGTTTCAGTGGCGATCAGGATGTCATCCATGAAGTGACTGATGTCTGGATGCTGTAGTGGGTCAAGTAATTTTCTCATCATACGTGTAAAGACGCTGGGAGCATTACTTAATCCGAATGGAAGAACGTTGAACTCATAGTGTCCTCCAGGCGTGCTGAAAGCTAACCATGGTCTAACTTCCGGTTTTACAGGAATCTGATAATATCCCTTACTGAGATCAATCCTAGTAAAGTACTTAGCTCGGTTGAGTGCTGTGAAGAGTTTATTCTGATCAGGCAGAGGTTCTGCTTGGAATTCAGTTATAGCATTGAGCTGTCGATAATCGATGCACAATCTATGTTCTCCACTTGGCTTTCTCAATAAGACGACGCTAGCACTGTAAGGTGATTCAGATGGTGAGATTATACCTGCGGTGAGCAGCTGTTGTATTTATTCCTCTAAAGTCTTTTGCTTTGCATAAGGAACTGGGTAAGTCTTGACTCGCACAGGCACTGTGTCATTTAACTTCATGTCAAATTCCTCCAAATCAGTTCTTCCTGGCTTATCAGTAAGTACTTCTGCATATTTTGCCATAAGTTCCCTAATCTGCTTTTGCTGACCCTTTGTTAAGTTGGGATTGATTTCCACATCCTTAAAGGTCTCTTTGGCTTGCAGTTGGCACTCGACTCCCATTGTTGATCCTTCTTCGACTTCAGTAGCCACACTCATGGCCATCAGATGTGCAGGTTCGGTGGTTGAGGGTCTTTCATGAAACTTCTTCTAGAGGTTTATGTGAAATACTTCCATCTTGCCTTTGACTGAAATTCTGTAGTTGGTACGTGAGATCTTCTCCGTCACTATATAAGGTCCTCTCCATCCTATTTGCAGCTTATTCTGACTGGTTGGAAGCAGCAACATCACCTTCTCTCCTACCTCTATCTCTCTATCCTTTGCCTTGCGGTTGAAGTTACGAGCAATTCTTCGTCTGGCTTGACGTAGATTGACATTCGCTTGTTTCCAACTGTGTTGTAAACGATTTTTGAACTCGGCAACATATGTAGATGCAGTCACGACTGTATCATCTGTAGTATTATCAGTCCACGTTCGAAGTAACGCCTCCAGTGGTCCCTTCATCGGTCGTCCAAACAACAGTGTGGCTGGAGCAAAACCTGTTGAGTGATGGGGTACTTCCCTGTAAGCGAATAAAGCTGCGGGTAAATACAAGTTCCAATCCTCTGTCTTCTCCTGGGCAATTTTGCGCAGGATACTAATCAATGTCCCGTACCACCTTTCCACAAGTCCATTTGACTGAGGGTGATATGGTGAACTGAAGATATGGCGTGCATGAAAAAGTCTGAAGGTCTCTTCCATGAGCTTACCACGAAACTGTGAACCGTTGTCCGTCAAGATCCTTTGTGGGAATCCTAGACGTGTGAATATTCATAATAATGCATCAGCGACGTGTTTGGAGTCACAGCTGGGCATAGGAACTGCTTCGGCCCACATGGTTGTTGTTTCCACAAGCGTTAATATGAATCGGTTTCGCCTCTTCGTTGCTGAGAGAGGTCCGATTATGTCTACAGCCACTTTCTCAAATGGAATTCCAGTGATTGGCGGTTCACCCAACATTGCCGGTGGTGTCCGGTGGTTTGGTGATACTTTCTGACACTGTGGGCATGATTTTACAAACCGTTGTATGTCTGAATTCATCCCTGGCCAAAAGTAGTGAGTGGTAATCCGCTGTGTAGTAGCGTTGATACCCATGTGCCCACTGAATGGTAGACTATGACCCATCTCTAAGATCTGAGTCCTGTATTGAGTTGGTACAACAAGTTGATTAAACTCTTGTCCAGCTCGTCCTGCTTTTCTGTAAAGAAGTGCTGACTTCATGAACAGATCACCTTTACGTAGAGGTAAATGTGATTTTGGCAGTTTTCTGAAGCAGGGTTCCAAGGTGCTGTAGGCTTCTTGCGCCCTCTTCAGTTCCTGCGTTCGAGGGATTGGCGTAGTTGTTTATGGAGTTTTTGTTGCCTGGGATCGAGTGGTCATGGTCGCCATCGCCACAGTTTGAACAGGTTGTCCTAGAACGATAAATCTACAGCCGAGGAGTACAGGATATATCGGATCGTCCAAGACTGCTGCCTTGATTGTCCCAGTGACATACCGCGAGGCTATGTTCACTTTTGCCACTGGAAGAGACATATTTGCTGAACTCTTCAGTGGTCCCTGTAATTCCACTATTTCCTCTGTCACCTGTTCAGGGTGAACTAAGGATGATGAAACAACACAGTCATACGATAATCCAGTATCATATAAACAGGTCGTTTTGAATCCATTTAGCAAGATGGATTCTACAACCGGAATACGAGATGATGTGTCTTGATGAGGTGTCTGTTTGGACGTTTCACCAGTGCTCACTTTTTTTCTCTTTTCGGTTGGCCAAACGTGCCGTTGTGTGTGGAGGTGGCTTCTTCCTGCAATTCTGAAATGTGTGACCTCTAATTTTGCAATGGGTACAGAATGGTTTGTCCTCCTTCGGCGCTGTTTGGACTGAGTTTTGAGTGTTTTTCTGGGATTTCCCCTTTTTCCCGGTGGCTACAGTGTTTTCACCCTCTTTTGGCTGTGGAGTTTTGTTTTGAGAGGGGGTGTTGTTCGAACGTCCCTTTCCTCCCATCTCCTTCTGAGATTTTTCAAATCTCTCTGCCAGGATGATTATAGTTTCCAGGCGGTCAGCCCCGTTTTGGGTTAAGAATGCCTTCATTTCGTTCTGCATTTTCCCCTTGATCTGATCAATGATGATCATTTCACGGAGTCCTTCAAAACTTTCCTCAAATCCTCCCAAGCAAGTCCATCTTTGTATGTATGACTTCAGTCTTTCGACTAGTTGCGCGTAACTCTCACCCGGTTCCTTCCTTGCGGCTTTGAACCTGAGTTTATAAGATTCGGCGTCCACTTCGAATCGGCTCAAGAGTGCTGTCTTAAGTGTTGTGTAGTTCTGTTGTTCCTCTCTAGTGAGGCGTGAGAACACATCATACGCCGTGGATCTTAAGGCCTGCGCTAACTTCGTCGCCCATCTACTTTCTTCAAGCCCACAGCTGACAGCCATTGCCTCGAAGCGTGATAAATATCCGTCGATGTGGTCAGTCTGTTCATTAAAGGGTTCCAGAGGAAATGACATAGCTCCTGAATTAAGTTGAGAGACGTGAGGAGGTGGTTCTGTCACTGGCGATCCTGATGAGGTTGAGGGTGTAGGACCACTCCCTTTCTCTATTCTCCGGATCTCCACTTCAATCTCCATTCTCCTCAACTCCAGTTGGTGTTGACGCTCTCTCTCCTTATCTTCCATTTCAGCCTGTAGTCGTTTCTCTTTCTCCTCCAATTCTGCCTGAAGCTGTTTTTCTTTGAGAGCCAATTCCGCTTGCAGTCTTTCTCTTTTGTCGAATGCATCTGAAACATAGTTAGCTAGCTCAAGGCCATCTAACCCGCATTCCCTACCTGTTTCTGTTATTTGGGCTCTAATCTTTGCAGTTTCCGCCATGTCTATAATTTATTGCTTTGTTCTGACTAAAAATATAATTGCAGTTAGTCTGATCCGCGTAAGCTTGTCAGTCCCTGATCTGCAAATATACAACAGAGCATGTGCAATATTAAAAACACCCTATGTTATGTCTGTCTGTCAATGCTGGAAAAGCCAAAGGCAGCAGGCACTGAAATAACCAGATTTAATTCCTAGTAAAGAAAAGAATCTGAAATTAGACAGAGTTTTCCCAACGGATAAGATTTTCCGGTGGTTGATGAAATGCTGTTAAGTTCAGACTCCACAGGAAAAGAACACCTTCTCTGGAAGAGAAGTAGTGTTGGTAGAGTAGATACACACTATATATTTCTCCCGGAGCACCTCTCTCTGAAGTATAAGCCTATTTGAAAATGGCCCCCTTCTTCAGGAGGAATGATCAGTCACCTACTCTTATTTATCTGTTAATGTCATTCATATCATGTGGCTGTCAATCAATATAAGAAAATGACAATGTTCAAAATCTAAAGATAGTTGTGTTAATGTTTTATGTAATTGTTTAAAGGTTAATATATGGGAACCATCCCGGACGAGCCCCCAATATGTCATTTATTTTTGAAGGGAGTGGGAGATCGCTGTAGTGCATGCCCCATCTCTAACAAAAGAAGTAGAGCCCCATCCTCTTCTATCTTCAATAACCCCAGAATATGAACCTTGGGTTATCTGCAGGCCTCGTTCTATTAAGTATGTCTAGGAGATATAGATTATGGCCCTGGTGAGAATGATAATTACTAACTGGGAATCTGCCCCTTCTCCAATGATTCTTATAGCTCTGGGGCCCCCTTTTATTGGTTATCAAATCTGAGGAAAGTCTGGAGAATTTTCTCAGCCTGATTTAGATGAAGAAAACATGGATATTGAGCAGTTGATAGATCTAGAGTCTTCTCTCCCCCATTTTAGTAAGTCATTATGAGTGGATATATTGTAAACAATCAAACACATAATCAATCACATTAGATTCTGACATCATGATGTACAAAGAAGTTGTTGACTCACAGATAGGTTTGAACTGATAAATTAACAGAAGGTCAATTCATGTTAATCATTTATTGACTGGGCCTGAGCCTTCTGGTCAGTACATACATCTCTATTGTGATTTACACAAAACACATTAGAAAAGTTGCACATTGGACCAGTCACACAGAGACCATCAATAAACAAGCATCAATACATGAGAGGTCAACAAGTGTGAAAACATATTAAACATTTTGATGTTGCACATGTTAAGTGTGATGGTAATTCAACAATTAACTATCAGTTTCCTGAAATTGGGTGTGGTATGTACCAAGGAAAATGTAACCTGGTGACTGGAAGATTAGGTAAACCAGGGTCCATTGACCGATGGATCCACTTCAGGTCTGCCCGTATAGCTCCACCGAAGGCCTCCCCATACTTTGCTCATGGCCAAGTCATCCTCCATCTCACTTGTGGTTCATCTCTTTCTCTCGGCTTCCCTCTCTCAGGTCTGATTTAGGTGGTTAGTTTGCTGATGTGTTGGGTGGTTGTTGGTATGTAGCCACCAAGATCACTGATGAATATTCACATAAATATATACATTCCTACCAATACAATATTCTAGAAGTAGGTCGGAAGAAATCTAAATTCCTGAAGTAGGAACTAGTTCCCCTCCCCTCCTTTTTTCTCTAATCTAGTGTTGGGTTAATTTGGGGTGGTCAGAGTTTATCACACTGTGTACGCCTTGTATCAACTGGTTCCTGATGTATGTGGGTTCTCATTTGACCTGGGGTCAGTGAATGTGTACAGTAAGACAGTGACAAGAGTGAGAATATGTCAAGATGCATGTAAATAAATGACATACATTTATAACATTTCTTCCACTCAGTGGTGTTTATCGCGTGTATAAATAATTCTCTGTGTTTTCCCAATTAACTTCTTCTTCTTCTTCTTGTGTCTAATAACTCTCTCCCATTATCTGTTGTTGTGATGTTGAGTGTGGGGTTGTGTGGTGATGAGTGGTGTTGAGTGGTGTTGTGTTTTAAGTTATGTTGAGTAATGAGTTAAGTTCACTGCGCGTGATGGTGTTCCGCGAAGCACAACTTTCTCATGTAATGCAGTTCATGTGTGCCCTTATGTAATTAAAATTTGACAAAAATATAAATATTTATTCCGTCAAACCCTATTGACTCAATAGATGAAGGAGAAAGGAAAGATTGATTTCGCTCTCAGCTTTCTAGGTTGTAAATAGGCATAGATAAGTCTGTTTTAGAACAAGGCACTTATTCTAGTACACGAACTGTCATTTCAGCTGTAGGTAGTGATAGCATCTTTTATCAGTGTTTCTGGTGAAATGCACAAGATTGCTTTAGAATCATCACTTCTCGCAGTTGTTTAGAATAGAATGTAGTAGTATAATGCACTTCTTAAAGTTAATAATTATCTCTAAGAATATCAGAGATTGCAGTTTCATCGAAGAGAGTATTGGAGAGTCATTTTGCCCGGGAACGGCTCTGCGTCGTTAGAATCTACAGTCGAGCATTTTTACATTTCAGAGGTTTTAATTAATAATAATACATTTCAATTAATAGTACAAACACGGGTTACCATTATTTGATACTTGATACATCGGGTTCTTAGTCTAATCTAAGGACTAACAAGCTCACCTGGGATTCAGACATTCTGCCTCCTCTATTTGAAAATTTGGTCACACAATTTTTGACGTCTGTTCGCCAGGCATGTTTTCGCAAGAGTGCGCTGCTTATCATAATCTATACCGGCGTTGGCGCGAAAGCCGTGTCACGTGTCTGTCCCGTCCAATGGTTTTTTAGGCCTTGGCTGATGAAATCTTTCCAAGAATCCACGTCATCTGTCACTTGTTCAGTTCCAGATTCGATGTTAAGTTTTAAGTCCTAGTCTCCGTTTGCGGTTGTGAAGTCAATTTCTTTTAATGTTGTTTCCTCTTCTTGCGGCATGTTTTGGTAAATGAATAATGGTGGTTAGCGTTATGCCACAATATGACACGTTAGGGGGATGGATGATGGTAGAATACCAAAGGACATCTTTTTTGGTGAATTACAGACGGATAGGAGATCTCAGGGTCGGCCTCTACTACGATACAAAGATGTGTGTAAGCGGGACATGATTGATACAGGCATTGATAATGCACATTGGGAGCACGTCGCCGCTGAACGTGTTGCATGGAGGGCAACTATCAGAAATGGAATAAAGACAAAGGAGAAAATGATTGCAGATAAAGCACACACAGAGCTTGAGAGACGTAAGATGGTGCAAAATGGTGGAAGTGACCATGTTTTCACATGCATCTACTGTGGGCAAACATTTGCAGCAAGAATTGGCCTTACCAGCCACACTCGCCACAACCATGGATCGTAGTTATTAAACCTTTTTGAAGCACAATGTACCAAACTATCGTCTGTCAAGACGGAAAGGTGACAATGTAATGTAATCTAGCTCAGGACATTTTTATTCACATCATATTCTATGCGAATTCGAACTCATGAACACTGACAATATGTCTTTTGTTACTAGACGATTGAGTGTTTTGTGCATGTCTTAGACAGACATGACTAAGCTACCATAAGACAGGTGAGGGTTGAGGGTTAACCTGCTTTGGTTATGCTGAATGTTGGGCGGCGCTCACCAAACCCGAGACGCCACATTGAACGAACGGTTTGGGACGAAGGAGCACCATTGGCAGTGTTCAAGCCTAATCCTAAAGCTGGGAATTGCAATGTAAAGACTAAATGTCATGGCAAAGAGGGTCATGCCCTAAGCCTTGGACGGCAACTGGTCTATTATCAAAACGTCGAAAGACGGGCAATTAAAGCAAAGCTTTGCTAATCCGAAAGCTTCTGCAGCTTGTCTTGTTCCAGTTATATTGATATAACCTTCCCCCCGGAGAACTAGGCAGGCCTTTGGTTATGGCTCTGGTCAGATCAAGCGCAGAAGACTACATTTTCATCTGGATGGCATGGTACACGCTTGGTTTCTACAATGCAGCCCATAAGAGAGTTATGTCTTTTAAGGGGCCGAAATATTTCACTTCCCTAATTTTTTATTTCTTTGCTTTTGGTGATTTGGAGAGCCGTTACAGTTGGTATCTCCTACGCCGGCCATGTGTACGTCTGTGTGCACTCTTTCCTGGCTGGCTGAAGATTATGGTATGGTTTCCCCCTCAATTCACTGTAGTATGCAGGCTGTTTATAGCACCATACTGTTTAATACAATATGTAATACTGGAGACATAACTCATGAAATATGTCAGTATGTTTTTATTGCAATCTGTAACAAAGCACACACAGAGAGGACTAACGGGTTCTGCTGGTTGAATATAAATGGAGTTTTATTTCAAATTGATGACCACTACAATAATCCTATTACAATTCCATAATCATGGTGACTTCTCTCCTCTAGTCCTAGATGTTTACTGACTGCCCTAACAACAAGCTACGTCACGACTTGAGCATCTTTCTCCTCATTCCATCCTGATGCTCAAGCGTGCTGTAGCTTTGCACACCTAACTAATACATTCTGCTACACCTTCCTATGTTTTGAAAAGACTTTTTCCCTTCAAAAGTCTTTACTCCTAATCCCTCTATTCTATATTCTCTCTTTCCTTACTTCCCACAATTCCTCTAATCTGCCCCAAACCAACTCTATTTTAAGTAAATATTCTATTCTGTAACTCTTCTCCCTGTCATATAGTAAACCACTATGAACTTCTTCTTCGTTTCTGACTCTTCATAACATAACACATATTAATTACATATCATCAATAACATTTAAATCTCAACTTTATACAATACATCATAACACATATGGTTACCTTTTTGAAATAAACACTCCTTCTTCTCTTTATAAGCAATCCGCTTAAAATTTCAAACGCTGTACTCTTCTGATACCAACTCCCTATTGCCATCACCAACATTACTTACTAATTCTCTACTTTCAATCAACCTGAGAACACTCGCACATGATAGAAAGACAAAGAATCGGTGCGCACCGGAGATTCAAAGAAGTAGAACTCTTTCTCTCTAAAAAACCACACTTAGCTAAATCACACACACCTTTACCCCCCAATGTCATTTGAGACTTTATGTAATAAAGTCTAAAACAATTATCTCTTCTACAGTACCACTTATTATGGTAACAGTTTACGCTGCTATCTACAGCATCAAGTACCAACCATCAAAAATATTATTCACTCCTAAATGTCTATATATTACAGACAGTACACAATTAACAAGGTCCATCATCCCTCTAGACCTCTTCCAACTTTATACACATCACCTCATAACTAATCTTCTCGTATACCTCACTCAGAATTCTCTCTTAATTTCGCCGAAAATTTCAGCGACCCTTTAATGTCCATTTATTATGGGCATCTCTACTAAAACCTCTACTTATGCCGTTATCAACAGCAACAATATACCACCCCTGAACTCATGTCTGTGACTGCTTGTAACCAACGTTATTCTATTACAGTCCATATATCACGGACCCTCAAAAACCCCATGTCATTTTGTCTCCACAGTGACAATGTTTATTTCTCATTAACACACTTACAACCCTTTACTATTGTACTGCTATCTAATCATTCTTAGGAGTTAAACATGGATTCAATTCATGTTTTGCTAATTGCCTGGCGTAGCACGTTACCCACTTCTTCTTCTATAATCTCGTGGCTCCATGTTTATTTCCGACCCCTCATTTACCCCACTGCTTTATTCACTTTAATCTTTTCTTCCCCAATATGGCGTCCAATCCATATATCTTCAATTAATGCTCACTTAAATTCCCCATAACCATTTTACTTGTGTAGTAACCCCGTCACTTAAGTATGTTTCCACAACTTAACCTCCCAACGCTGATTATCACAGCAATCTTGCTAGCAGAATATACTCATAAACTTGTTATTCACAAAGACAATGTGTCTCTCTACTAGTTCTCAGTAGTTTATTACTATTTTCTGAACGAAGGGTCCTAAATAAAGCCCCATGTATTATCTTTATTCTAGACAAAACCATGTAAATTAAACTTAACTTAATTAATTTCCAACATATATATAAACATACAAGACAATTCACGTAACTTATGAGTGAAGCGAAATAAAATCACAACAGGACATCATACCCCCCCCCCCCCCCTCAAGTTTTTTTTTACATCATTTATGTTTCCCCTCATATCAATTAAAGGTATCCATCCATCCATCATGTGCCATGCCGGTAAGCGTGGGCGGTCATGTTCTGCCATCTCACCCGATCACCAGAGTCGTGGATCAGCTCCGTGTTTCTGTCTCGACTATGCCACAAGGCCAAGCCATCCAGGTACTTGCTTCTAGGTCTTCCCCTTGGTCTGTTCCCCTCGATCTTACCAGTTGTCACCAAATTCTCCAATCCATTTCTTCTCATAACATGTCCAAAAAATTTTGACTGTCTACGTCTAATTTCTCTAATCAATTTACGATCTTCATTTGTTTCTTGAAGGACTTGTTCATTGGTCTTTCTGGCTGTCCATGGTATTCTTTGCATTTTCCTCAGAAACCACATCTCTACAGCCATCAGATGTTTTTCAGCCTGACTGCTCATTGTCCACGCTTCACATCCATACAAAAGTACAGGCTCAATGTAGCATCTCAACACTCTCTTTCTCGTTTCAATTGACATCTTTTTATTGGTCAATATGTTTTTCATCTTGCTAAAGGCTACTTTTGCCATGGCGATTATTGTTCTAATCTCTTCAAGGCATCTCCCATCAGATGTTATTACTGTTCCGAGATAATTGTACCTGCTCACTTGTTGAAGAATATTCCCATTTACTTGTATATTACATTGTGGTATTTCGTCCTTCCTAGTGACGACCATAATCTGTGTCTTTTTACAATTTAATTCTAACCCTAGTTGTTCACTGTGTGTCACAATCGCATCTACTAAATTTTGCAGGTCCTGTTCATTGTCTGCAATCAAGACTGTATCATCTGCATATCTAATGTTATTGATGCATCGTCCCCCAATGTTGATTCCTTCCATATCTTCAATATTTCTGAAAATACTTTCACTGTACAGGGAAAACAGATCTGGAGACATTACACATCCCTGTCTCACACCCCTTTTAATAGGCTGATATTGGCTTACTTCATTATCAACTCTTATGGCAGCTTGTTGTTTCCAATATATGTTTTTTACAAGTCTAAGATCTTTTCCATCAATTTGTAGATCTTCAAGCATCCTTATCATGTTGACATGTCTCACTTTATCAAAAGCCTTTGTGTAGTCAATAAAGCAAAGGTGTAGATCTTTGTTTACTTCTATAGAACGTTCGATTATGTTTCTCAGTATATACACAGCATTTACTGTACCCTTGCCTTCCACAAACCCACATTGTTCTTCTCCTATTTCAGGTTGTATTTTCCTCCTAACTCTTTGCATGATAATTCTTAGCAAAATCTTCGTGATGTGACTCATTATACTAATTGTTCGATGTTGATCACATTCCAAGGCTCCTGATTTCTTTGGGATTGCAATAAATACAGAATTACATAACTCCTGAGGTATATTTCCAGTATCATATATTGTATTAAGCAGACTGGTAACTTGATCTATTCCATATTCTTCTAAAGCATTAATCATTTCTGTTGTGACGCTGTCTGAACCGGGGGTCTTGCCAGATTTCATATGGTTAAGAGCATTCTGAACCTCCATCTTCAAAATTGCTGGTCCTTCATTATTATTTTGAACATCATACTGTTCGTCTCTGTTGTCGTCATACAGGTTTTTCACGTAATCTGACCATTCATGTAATATCTGATCTTTTTCTATTATGACTCTTCCATCTTTTGTCTTTAGGCAGCCTGCTGATGTACGTGTTCTTTGATTAGTAAGCTCCTGAATTCTTTTGTGCATTAGGTTCGCATTGTTACTGTTGTGTTGTTTTTCAATTTCTCTGCAATTTTTCTCAAGCCATGTTTCTTTTGCCTCCTTACATAAGGTTCTCACTTTTCTGTGAATTTCTTCATATTTGGCAGGATTATTTTTGTTCTGTCTTCTTGTTTCCATTAGTTGTAAAATTTCTTCAGTCATCCATGTCTTACGGCCCACTTTCTTTACTTTTGGAATAGTTTTTTCTGCTGCGCAACTGATTGAATTCTTCATCGTTTCCCATTGATCATCTACATCTTGAAACAGGATCTCTAGATCAGACAATATATCAAATTTGTTCTTTACTTCTATGTTAAAATTATCTTGTATTTCTTTGTCAGTTTTCAATTTGCACCAGTCATATTTAGGGTTTCCTGCTGTATACTTGACTTTCTTTAACTTTACCCTCAATGTGCCTGTAATTAATCTGTGATCACTGTAACAGTCTGCATTTGGAACTGTTTTTACGACTGTTAACGCATTTCGAAACCTTTTGCTAATCAGGATGTAATCTATCTGGTTTTTAATCCTGCTGTCTGGACTCCTCCATGTCCATAATCTTCTAGGATGCTGTTTAAACCAGGTGTTTCCTACAACCATTTCTTGTTCTTTTGCCCATTCTACAAGTCTGTATCCTCTTTCATTTCTCTCTCCCAAACCATGGTTGCCTACACTGCATCCATCGCCTTGCTGTCCTATTTTTGCGTTGAAATCACCCATTATGATATTTATTTCTAATTTTTTGCAGTTCTTCAAAGCAGACTCCACGTCATTATAAAATACCACGTCCACACATGTCAGGACCTTAGAATTGGCTCGTTGGGCCAACACGTGTGAGACAGTACAAGTATAACATGATTCGACGTAAGACTCAACGACACAACGTTTTATGGATTTATTGCCATATTAAATACAGAACGATGATTACAACAATATACAATATATAACTCACGACGCTCACAACCACAATACAGCTCACAAGTCTGACGCTCAAGATGACAGTCGTTCGGCTTTCACCCACAGAGATCCACACAAACGCCTTGCTTTCACCGCACACGTCCTTCCAGTCTCAAGTCCCAGCTCGGTCTGTCGCTAGCGCGCAACTTGCTGACCCCCTCTAGTGGCGTCACGTGGCATGCGTGCGTCTTGTCGTCAGCCTGACCGCTGGTCGCGTGTCAGGTAACAAGCTTGCCAGCCGACAATTCTTGTCCGTCGGGTGTCGTAACGATGTTGCTGCATAGCTATCCCATGTTAGGCTCTGACATCCTCCCCGGGTACCTCAATGAAAGATGCCATCTTTCATTCATGATGTATGTATATACTGGGGTAGTGTTAACTTCATGTCAGAGTCTACCCTTTCCCTGTGTTATGCATGAAAATACATATATGGCATAGAAATATATACGATAAATGTAAGTTGCATTGAAATGACAAATGAAGTTCAACTTTTAACACAAATCAGGTTTCATCCCCCTGATGGCTGGTTACCTCAATTGCAATAATACCCAGTCAGATCAGTAGTACCAGCTTCTCGCATCTTGCTCGCAGCAATTTGAAAAAAACGTAATAATATGGTTGTTTTGCAACAGCCATCTAGCCAGACTGAAATACGGCTTTATATGAGTCGTATTAAACACTCAAACTCTGACCTCATTTGGCCAGGAGCTCTTATGTTGGTTTGCAATGTTGGCAGCTCTCTGCCATGTTTGGTGGACGCCTACCCGGTGTGTTAGCCATTTAAGCAACAAAATGTCTATTTATACAATACACACTATTGAATATGTTTCAAATTATGGCCCTTGGTGTAATTCATAAATGCAAGGGAAGTAATTTTGACATTCAAGCAATACAATAAATTACAATAATTATTTAATTTCTTAGCGTCATTGCTTGACGTTTCTTCATATTAACGAGAAAAAGTCGGTAATATGAATACATTAATCAAAATATGATTCTAAGATTACACTAATCAAAATAAATAAGTACCCAATTGGTGTATTATATTTTATAGATTCAAAAGGATTTTACAATCGTCATAAGTTTTTGAATATTTGTATATCGTCTGCTAATTTTGGTGTACTTTTTAAATTACACAGGAAGTACACACGAAACTCAAAATTTAGTTGCTGTTACACTGTCTGAACACAACTGCTCAGGTTTTATTTTATAACGGATAGTAAAATGTTCTCAAAGTTCGTGTCTAATGTTATAGTATCACAACTTTCGGGTTATGCTGGAATGTTCTTATTTTCGATGTGTTCACAACTTATGGATAATGATCGACTGTTCTTATTTCTGATGTTTGAGTGTCGAACCTTTTGGATTAAGTTCGCTTGTAGAAGTCACTGTTCAGTCCACATTTGCACACGTCGTTAAAATATCATGGTGAAGAAATCCACACACAGCTGTCACTGTTAACCCGCAAAGTTCGCTTCTGGTAAGTGGTTAAGCGTCTGTGACACTGTTCTTGTTGTATATTTACAGTTAATAATGTTCTCTTTCTAACACACACTACACAATTATACTACACTCATTACAAGACTTAATTAAAATAAGTATATTATACATGTCGGTTTTTTTTTTTTTTACCCGTATCACAATTACAATTATAGACCTTACACAGTAGGTGAATAGAAACAAAATTCACTCATTGGTGGCTGTGTTGGTCTGGGTGTATTAGTACACTCTGCACTCAGACATTGCTTACTGGGTCGGTCGGACAACGGGACAAAAGATCGGCAATTGTATTGATTCTGCCTGGAATATGTCGAACCTCGAAACTGTAATTTTGAAGCTTCAAGGACCAGCGAGCAATCATATTGTTGGATGGTACTCCGGCATTTATATACCGTAATGGACTGTTGTCAGTTTCGATGATAAAGTGACGTCCTAGAAGGTATCTGGATAGTTTCGTCACACTTTCTACTAAGGCAAGTGCCTCTAATTGTGGAATGGACCATGCACGCTCTCGAGGCCTTAGTTTTCTTGATATAAAACAAACGGGATGCAGGGTGTTGTTGTATTCCTGCAACAGGACTGCCCCAATCGCAACGGAGCTAGCATCTGTTCTCAATCTGAAAGGTAAACGAATGTTGGGCAATTTAAGGATGAGATTATTCGAATTCTTATCAGAAAAGTATGCCAAAACTTTATGAAATGCATTTCGTAGGCATTCATCGTGTACAACTTTTTCAGGCTTATCCTTAGTTAGTAAATTAGTAAAAACCTCGGTCAGTTCTGAAAAATCAGGAATGAATTGCCTGTAATAATTGATCAGTCCCAACAAACTCCGGACTTGTTTCTTATTAGTCGGGAGTGACAGTTTTAGAATTTTGGAGACAATTTTGTTGTCTGTCATGACAAAGCCATTGGATATTCTGTACCCCAAAAATGATATCTCTTGGTAAGCCATGCTCACCTTTGAAGGCTTCACTGTCAGTCCGTGCTGTCTGATACGTTCTAGTGTCTGTTCTAGTGTCTTTATATGTTCCGTCATTGTCTCTGTATGGACACAGATGTCGTCGATATAGCAAATAATATTAGGAATGTCAGTTAGGAGGAGTCGTGTCATGCGTACGAATGTGGCTGGGGCATTGACTAGCCCAAATGGAAGTTTGCACCATTCGTACAGTCCCCAAGGCGTGGCAAAAGCTGTTAGATGTCTGCTGTCTTCATGTACAGCTATCTGCCAGTAACCTTTAGACATGTCAAGCGTCGTAAAGAACTTAGCGTCAGTCAGTTCTGTCAGAAGATCGTCAGTGTTTGCCATTGGTTCAAGATCTAAAACAGTTATTTTGTTCAGTTTTCTGTAGTCGATGCAAAGTCGTATTGTGTTGTCCTTTTTGCGTACAATGACCATGGATGAAGAGAAGTCTGATAAGGATCGTCTGATGATGTTGTTTTTTTTTCTAAGTTGATGATTTCTTGATGTAATTGTTCTTTGTAATGTAATGGTATTGTGTATGGTCTGCATCTTATGGGTGTGTTTGATGTGAGTGTGATGTGATGCTGTACTAATTCTGTTTGTCCTGGATTGTCGGAAAAGATGGTGTTGTACTGTTGTATCAACTGTTTGCAACTGTTTGTCTCTGCTTGACTTAAGTTTGGATTGATCTTGATCTCATTCAAGCAGTTTGTCGTGTTTAATGTAGGTGTTGGAATCTCGTCGCTAGAATCGTCATCTTCGTGATCTATTATCACGGTGCAAGCTGTCGTATCGTCTTGTTCGTTGTCTCTGTTGTGGTATGGTCTTAGCATATTTATGTGAAATATTTTGTGTTTGTCTTTTATTAGGATTTCGTAGTCTACAGGTGAGATTTGTCTTGTCACTTTAAAAGGTCCCTGCCAAGAATCAGTCAGTAGCTGTCTGTCACTAGGTAGTAGTAGTAGAACGTCCTGTCCAGGTGTCAATGTTATAGTCCTGTTACCTTTGTCTGCGTACTGTCTGTAAGTAGCACCAGATAGTTTTAGTGCATTTTTAGCAATTTCACATGATTTAATAATCCTTTCACGCAATGATGTTACATACAAGAATGATGATATGGGTTTAAGTACTGGAGTAGAGTCAGTTAACATTTGGTGATAAATTGTTAATGGGCCTCGTGGTTTGGCACCATAGATTAATTCAAAAGGAGAGAAACCGGTACTAGAATGTGGTACCTCGCGATAAGCAAAAAGGACAGCTGGTAGGTATACATCCCAGTTATTGGGGTGATCTTGAGTTACTTTTGCAAGCATGTGCTTCAGATCCCCGTTAAGCTTTTCTATAATCCCGCTCGAGTGAGGATGATAGGGGCTATTGAAGACTTGCTTCACAATTAAAGGTATGCACTCATTCAAAGAAAAACATATATTAAAATAATACAACATACATCCTAATCTATTGTTACCTAATACTACTGGTCTCTTTTACGGACCAGTAGTTTGTACGCAAAAGGCTAAAAACACAATAATCCTATTCTAAAATCAAATAGTAACAATCATTTTACAGGACCAAATCAAGCAAAAATAATATAACATACTATACATATTCAATCAACATTGGTCTCTTATACTAACCAATGACATACCTATCTATTGACCCAAGTCATACCTATTCCGTTATTCTTATAACAGATAAAACAAAACAACTCAATGCTAAGCATTAACCTTAATATATATATATATATATATATCTGTTACCTACAGACCAATTCTTAACTTAGAACAATATCTGTTCTCTCAACAAAAGTCACTAATTAATAAATGACCGTCAATCATTGATTCTCTCCCCTCACAATATTCTATCTTTTACCAGACTAACTCCTAACACATCACAATATCTGGAATATCAGCCTAACCAACCGCTGTAAACTGCAGCTCAAATCACTTCACTTACTACTATTGTGGCGGCTATCCCAGCATACTACAACTCATCTCTCTACTAAAGGAAACCGTACCTCGACACACTAATTGTTTCCCTTGGATTTGTTCCAAGTATTACTACAACTACTTAATCATTACCGTTAACTACGGTATCTCCACCCTCCTACGTCTAACAAAGCTTTGTCTATTTACTATAGACCTCTCACCAATACAACTAATTCTACTTTTAAGTTTCTCGTCTATCCGACGCAAGTAATATTTTATTCTCCTGCATCAGTACTTTCTTAACATCTCACCACAACTACTCTAAACTATCCTCAAGTCTCTCCTAGCGTTCTTGCACCACGCTGATAGTTAAACCAGTCACACTTATCGGAACACGTTCTCCAACATTCATTTAACTAATCTTGTTTACCTCCGTATCTTTCACTCCTCTTCCTATTTATCGGGATTCTTTCAGAAACAGCAAACCACACCACATATAACTGACAACGGACCTCACTTTCCTCATTTCTAAGTATTAGGCATTCATACTTCAACATGTCCCTGTCAACAATACTAAACATATTTTATGAAACGTCATTCAGAATGTTAACTCCCTTTCTGTCAAGCTGTCATACAACTTCCATAAATTCCGTCTAAAATCACGCATTCCAACCAAAAGACATCACACCTTTCTAAGCACCTACTTTAACAATTTAGCACAAACAAAACAGAGGCAACGACTATAACCAAAGAAGAACAAACAATAACCATTCAGCTAAACGAACATTTCTCGCAACAAGTAAAGAATCTCACGTGCCCAGGAAGTATAATATCATCAAATGGCAAACCAGAAGATGATTTTGACAACAGTTGTAATAAGGCTATTCAACACTCTGAACAATAGGACAACCATGTATCAACAACTACCAAGCCTAAGTGTGTCGATCACTTTCACCCACATTGACACTTGACGACGTTTTTAAAACCTCACTCCTGCTTCACTCAGCGCGACGAACACCCGTTTATCTACACTTATACTCACGCACGGAATAAACGCCTCGTACATGCATATTATACTTATCACTTGTCATCTTCCTATCCTTTCTCGACGCACATATGTTTGTCTTATTTCTACTTTTCTCAATCATTCTCTCGTTTTCAAAGGTCAGAATCTATATATTATCTCTCGCAAACTATATCTCTCTTACACACTAACCAGCACTATCAACGATCTCTCAGAACAAACTTCACTCCGACGAGCCACTAACCTCGTAACTATCATTCTATACTTTTCCACACAACAAGTTTCTCAGATTTAATCAGCTCTTCTTTCTCCGCAAGCCTGACGTAATTGCCTAATCCCCCTCACCAAGAACTCGTATCCTTCAATCATCAACTTATACATTCTTTTACTCTTAATGTTCTCGCGTTCAACCGGCTATTTTACACACGATACTCAATTTCTCCTCGATCTATATCTCCTCATCAGACACTCTCGGTTCAGCTGTCAACAATACTATACTTACTTCTCAAACTACCAAGCGAAACTATCTCAGACATCATGTCATAGCTCTGAGTCGAACCATCCACTCTAGTACGAGCATTCATACTTATTTTATCTCTCTCTCTACTAATTATGTGCTGAATCTACTCTACTTTAATCACTCCAGTTATACATCACTCAACGTGATTAACTCTCTATATCTATCCATTCCGGACAAAGGACTATTTTTACCTTGTTTACTCTCCCTACATCGCAACTAAACACAAGATATCCTGTATTACGTATCCACGTAGAATATCATTTGCCGTAACTCTCTATCCTCAACAACACTATTGCCTACTCTGTACTATATGATGCTACACCAAAAAAAAATTCATCTGCCTATTTTAGACAGCTCATATGTATTTGCTCAAACCGCAATTCTTCTCATAATCCAAATCAATGCCATATGTCCTTCGTCACCCAAAGAATTTTAACAGCCATAAAGCGCATCCAAGCCAAATATTTCATTGTCTCTTAATTCATTAGTACGTCTTTTTTCAATTATGTCATCTTCACTATCTGTTGTTAACCTGTTGTTATAGTACTCAGGTCTTAAGGTCATATATTCTTCTAATTTTCCTAAGTCACTTTCTGTCGTCAAGTAATTTTCTGCTATCTGTTTATTACTATTCTTCTTCTTAAATGCTTTCTTTCTATTTCCTTTATTTTCGTCGGTCTGCTCACTGTTTCCTGTCAACCTTATATAACGTTTATATTTCCCCATCTCATCTTCAGATGACACACTAACAATAGTTCCCTCATCAGATTCATAGTAGTAGTTTACTGCAGACACGTCGATCCTATCCCCATAGTCGGCTTTAGAACGTCTGACTTTCTTTTTACTTTTATTCCTCATGCTCCGGTTCTGTACAACTCCCATATCTTTACCTGAAATATTCTCTCTACAGCCTGAACTCTCACACTTAACATTTCTACACCATTTAGGGATTAAGTCTATACCTGAGGAACCTGACATCTCAGTTGTACCTTTATTAACTATCAGACTGTTACTATTTCTTTCCTCAATACTTTTCCTCTTTGGTCTCTTTTCATCTTTGGTTCTCGTCTGTCTATCCTTCTTAATTTCAATTGTGTCTCCCTTTTCTAATTTCAGCTGATGAGTTTTAGTAGTTTGCACTTGGTCATTCTTCTCTATATTATCTAGCTGAGTCTGTGTCTCCTTATCTATCATTTTATCTGTTTGCGTCTGTGTCTCTCGGTCTATTTTCTTTATCACTACCGTCGTTTTATTTTCCTGTCTACTAGTCACATTTGCAACCATTTTAGGATTAGTTTGTATTTTATTTACAGGTTCAACTCTGTCTCTTACACCTGAGTTTAGATATTGTCTTTGTCTTTTTTCAAACCATTCGTCACGTCTTTTCCTAGCAGTCTTGATATGGGATGGCCACTTCCATAACTTATTGGAAAAGTCTCTCTCAGGACCATTCTTGTATCTATAACAGCTATACCAGTCCGACCTTTCACCATTACGTCTGTTCTCACTGTCTTTTACTCTATATACATCAAGCCTTGGTTCGTCATAACCATATTGTCTTCTGTCTTTATTAAGCAATGGCTGTCTCCTGTTATTCTTTCCTACTCTATTACAGTCTACCTTAAATCTATAAGGGTCTTGTCTAGTCGTTCTGTTCTGCAACGTTTCTACAAAATTTTCTACCTCACTAACTGCCTCTTTTAATTCTCCCAACCATGTACTGATACGTTGTAATTCTACATGTAGGTAATTCATATTAACTTCTTTGTAATGTCTATCAAGCTTAAAACAATATGCCTACTTCTTCCTCTGTATATTCCTTGGTATCTGGAAAAAAAAACTCGTCCTGAGCTCAGCTGAAATAAGAAGAAAAGAAAACTGTTTCTCTACTGTGCTGTGACGGTCTGCCTGTTGCCATATCCTGTTGTTTCTTTTGCTGTGTTAAGTCTATCTATCACTGTTCCTACCCCCGTCAAAACTTGTGCCAATGAATCTTGTTCTGTCATGCTGAAATATTTCTGTATACACTAATAAAATCAAATTTACATTTGTAACCAGCTAATTTAAAGATATGATCGTATTTACTTTACACAATAGGAATTGTTCAACCAGTCAATTGTATCTAAAATGATATTTAAGGTTTACTAATTACCATTATCTCTGCTCCCGATCCAAGACAGACGGATTCCTCTATGTTCGCTGAAAGTTTTCTTGTCAGGTAGAACTCAAACACTAGGAGTCTGTGTTAGTTGAAATGCTCCTCCAACCGATCACGCACTTCAGGGAGTTTCTTCTTTCAACGTTTCAGTAACTTCAGCCCCTGGTTGAGCCCCTACCAGCCTTGAACCTTCTCTTCACCCGATAACAGGGCACATCAAAGCGACGCCTTGAGAACTGGTGTAACTCACTAAAGCGATAATTTGGGTCCCCTCTTCAGTAGGTCGGCAGCCCAGTCTGCCCCTCCCACTTCCGAGAGTTCCCTAACTATATCGCCTCTGTTGATGACCTTCTCATTCCTTCTTATCCTTCAAATGAGCGATTGACTTGTTTCCTCAGACTCTCAAGGTCACGATTCAACGGCTTTCAGTTCGCTCCAGGCAATCTTGATGCGAAGTAGATAACTGCTCTCTCAGTACAACGTCTCTACTTGATTCTATTTGTCTTGAAGTTTCTTTTTCCTGAGCCTCTTATTTCGAAGGATCCAGAAAAAAACGTGCTGGTTTTTCCCATTCTTTTGCTCAGTAAGATGGTAACAATTGCGCAGCAACCCGCCCTGGCAAGCCGGTTTTCATACCTACTGATAACAACTGCCTGTACAGCTAGGATTCTTGATAGCAGGTCCGTACAGCGAGGTTCACTGAAGAATACTTACAGACAACGACCCCTAGCCGGGCTTTTGGCTGCTGTAACTCTAACAGACGACGTAGTGGCCATTTATCAAACTCGTTTGAACGTTCAATATAAGTGTAGAACCGTGCCGTAACCCTGTCTCTGGGCAATTGATACGAGCAGAACAAAGATCTTCACAATTTTGGAGTTACTTCGATGTGTTACATAGTAGACAGCGTTTTGAGATTCTGCGACAATCCAGGTTCAAATCCTAAGTCGTGGGCACCATTTAGACCTCTGTAACAAAGCACACACAGAGAGGACTAACGAGTTCTGCTGGTTGAATATAAATGGAGTTTTATTTCAAATTGATGACCACTACAACAATCCTATTACAATTCCATAATCATGAGGACTTCTCTCCTCTAGTCCTAGATGTTTACTGACTGCCCTAAGAACAAGCTACGTCACGACTTGAGCATCTTTCTCCTCATTCCATCCTGATGCTCAAACGTGCTGTAGCTTTGCACACCTAACTAATACATTCTGCTACAAATCCCTAAGGTATCAGAAGCGTTGGAATGTCATCAACACTGATCATTTAGCGTAACTTGTCACATCTCGAAGATTTTGCTTAGAATTATCATGCAAAGAGTTACTAAGAAAATACAACAAGAAGCAGGGAAAGAACAATGTTGGTTTGTAGAAGGCAAGTGTACAGTAAATGATGTGTGTTTGTTGAGAACATTAATGGAGCGTTTGATAGAATAAAAGAAATACATACATACTATAATAAATTCACATTCTCTTCAAAGAAGAACACTGATGTGATATGTGCCTCTTTGTCATACTCTTTGTGTGCGCGCACATTTTTATTTTTAGAGTGAATTTCTTATGTGATTAGAAAGCGCTATTTGAATCATATTTGATCAGATCGACTTATACATTGAAATGTCATGGTTTGTCAACACATACAATAGTCTACGCACTTTGTGGACATTATTACATGAAATATGAGCAATGGAGTTTACAAACAGTGTACATTTATTGCAGCGCACGTTCTATACAATATTTGTAACTATGATTGTCTGGGCATGTGTATGTTACTCATATTGATTAAAGTCCACCAAAAATTGATTATATCGACGTCTTCTACAGTTAAGGTTAAGCAGACAATGATTTAGTTGTTTCATTCGGTGCGTAAAATGTTATGTGTAGGATATTATATATGACTAAAATTCACTTATTGATTAATATAAGTCAGTTAAATCAATTCCAAATTACTGTGTCACTCTGGCAATGGCTCTATAACTTCCAAGAAACGATGCAAGCCTAATGTGAATAGTTATTTCGGATATTAAAAACTCATCGTGTATGTTATGTGACTAACTAACTATTATTATTCTCCCTGCTGTTCTTAACATCTATTCGATTTGCTTCCCTTGTTGGTACCCCTTTTTCTGTGCGACGTTTTCCAACTGTCGTTTCAACAGAAGTATGTGTATACATAAAACGTCTGGCTCAGAGAGAACGTGATTAGAAAGGACAGAAAAGAGGCACGAGTGAGAGGTGGGCGGGGGGGGGGGGCAGCCATTGTGATAAACGAACAGTTTAAAATTGAGACACGTGAAACATTCCTAACCAAGAACTTGAAGTGTATCAGCAGACTATTACAAGGGACACCCCCCCCCCCCACGCTAATATAATACTCACGCTAATCACTGTACACTGTCCTAGACGTGTAATTGAGGACGAAGCTAATCACATAGTAACAGAAAGAATCACAACACAAACGTTGATAGTCGGGGACTTCATCTGTCACCACACAACATGGGGAGTGAGAAAGAGCAACACCGAGGTTATAACACTCATGGAGTTCAGACCAACCAGCTGGTAGTGCCCACCGATGGAACAGTGACCAGGATAGATCTCGTGTACTGTGTTCTATAGCCTCCATCTTCTCCACAGTGTTTCTAAGTTGTTGAGTTGAGTTAAGAACCGACATCACTGCACTCAGGACATTCCCATATGTGCTACCTACCCTCGTTCAACAGCCAGCGAAGTGTTATACTACTAATCGTTCCCAACGTTATCTGATTTAAGCTTATCCTGGTCTTCCCTCTCAATTTTGAGATTCTTCCAGAACCCCTGACGATCCCCCGCAATGCCCTGGATAACCAACCGCGACTCCCATAAATCAGCGAAACACTCCATCCATCCACCATGTGCCATACCGATAAGCGTAGGCGGTCATGATTCTCTATTTAAATCAATCACCAGAGTCATGGATCTGCTCTGTGTTCTTATCTCGACCATAGTCAAGCACTAGACACTCTCTTGATGGTTCCGTCGCCCTGCTACTGAGTGAGTGCGTGATGCGAAACTGTGAGCTGTGAGTTTCGTGTGAAATGCTTTTGAATCTGCCCGAGGTTTTTTGGAACGTGACTGCATGTTCGGAGCGATGGCAGATGGCTATGTCCCAGAGTTGACCGGTTTTTGCCTTATGCAGAAATGCGTGGCTGCTGGGCTTCTGGTTGACTGCCACTGCCATCGACGATGAACTGTATTTCGTGGACTGTGTGGGTGAACATCTAAGAAACATCCAGATGGGAAAATGACTGCCGATTCCATCAGAGATAAACCGGGTGTTTCGTGGGGGACTATTGTGTTGACATTCTGGCGGCAGCATTTATGCACAGTGTATCTGTGCGGGCTGTTGTTTGTCGAGACTCCTGTCTTTTCCACTTTTCACATTGGGCAGTGGGGAGCGTTTTGTGTGATATTCACTGGCACAGGAATGGAGCATAATGGGGACGACCCGTTGCTGTGAAGTTGGAACTGCGACTAACTAACTAACTAACTAACTAACTAGACACTCTCAAATCCGGAAAGGCACCAGGAAAAGATAGTATTACATCTGCAATTTTAAAATGTGGCAAAAGAACCAATAATCCCAAAACTGCATGCAATACGCCAGCTCTCCTGGAATGAAAAACCAGTACCACGATGTAGACCCACCAGGTCCACCATCGATATGATTTCCTCTCTCATGCAGCACAAAGAGAAGTGCCGAGAACAGAGGAGGCCATAATATATTGCCTGCATAGACCTCACACAGGCTTCGACCTCGTTAGCAGAGACGGATTTGTAAAGATCCTTGTGAAGATAGGATGTCCACCCACCATACTAAGTCTCGTGAAATAATTTCAACATCACGGCACACGGGTGTAACCCATAAGTGCTCAGATCTCCTCCTAACTCAAACCTAAGTCTGGAGAAATTCAGCTCAGTGCACGAACTCCGTAGAACCGGTGAGGATCCTGAAATACTTTGGGGAGATTTTTAACTCGAAATTTTGCCCGGGCAGCGTCGTTAGGCTACTCTTTTTCGATTTCCAACTGCCAAGGGATTGTTTACGTGCGCAACAATACACACGGGCGTCCGATCTCACTACCCAGAGACAACAATACACACGGGCGTCCGATCTCACTACCCAGAGACAACAATACACACGGGCGTCCGATCTCACTACCCAGAGACAACAATACACACGGGCGTCCGATCTCACTACCCAGAGACAACAATACACACGGGCGTCCGATCTCACTACCCAGAGACAACAATACACACGGGCGTCCGATCTCACTACCCAGAGACAACAATGCACACGGGCGTCGGATCTCACTACCCAGAGACAACAATACACACGGGCGTCCGATCTCACTACCCAGAGACAACAATACACACGGGCGTCCGATCTCACTACCCAGAGACAACAATGCACACGGGCGTCCGATCTCACTACCCAGAGACAACAATACACACGGGCGTCCGATCTCACTACCCAGAGACAACAATACACACGGGCGTCCGATCTCACTACCCAGAGACAACAATACACACGGGCGTCCGATCTCACTACCCAGAGACAACAATACACACGGGCGTCCGATCTCACTACCCAGAGACAACAATACACACGGGCGTCCGATCTCACTACCCAGAGACAACAATACACACGGGCGTCCGATCTCACTACCCAGAGACAACAATACACACGGGCGTCCGATCTCACTACCCAGAGACAACAATACACACGGGCGTCCGATCTCACTACCCAGAGACAACAATACACACGGGCGTCCGATCTCACTACCCAGAGACAACAATACACACGGGCGTCCGATCTCACTACCCAGAGACAACAATACACACGGGCGTCCGATCTCACTACCCAGAGACAACAATACACACGGGCGTCCGATCTCACTACCCAGAGACAACAATGCACACGGGCGTCCGATCTCACTACCCAGAGACAACAATACACACGGGCGTCCGATCTCACTACCCAGAGACAACAATACACACGGGCGTCTGATCTCACTACCCAGAGACAACAATACACACGGGCGTCCGATCTCACTACCCAGAGACAACAATGCACACGGGCGTCGGATCTCACTACCCAGAGACAACAATACACACGGGCGTCCGATCTCACTACCCAGAGACAACAATACACACGGGCGTCCGATCTCACTACCCAGAGACAACAATGCACACGGGCGTCCGATCTCACTACCCAGAGACAACAATACACACGGGCGTCCGATCTCACTACCCAGAGACAACAATGCACACGGGCGTCCGATCTCACTACCCAGAGACAACAATGCACACGGGCGTCCGATCTCACTACCCAGAGACAACAATACACACGGGCGTCCGATCTCACTACCCAGAGACAACAATGCACACGGGCGTCCGATCTCACTACCCAGAGACAACAATGCACACGGGTGTCCGATCTCACTACCCAGAGACAACAATACACACGGGCGTCCGATCTCACTACCCAGAGACAACAATGCACACGGGTGTCCGATCTCACTACCCACTCTCTGTGTCGTTATGTGTCTCTCTGTTTTTGCCCCTGGCAGAATGTCTCTTTATCTAGGTGTCATCATGTGTCTCTCTGTGTTAGTCTCTTTCTCTCTGTGTCGTTGTATCATCATCATCATCATGGTGCGATATTCCAATAAGCATGGGCTTTCATGTCTGCAGGGCTCTGTCCTATGCTGTTGTATCGTTGTGCACCTGTCGTGTCACCAACCACTGAATTGTTATGTGATTTGTTTTTCTGTTTTGTTAAATACGTCAGTTATTTGTCCGTTTTTATACTGTCTGGTATATTTATGTTTGGAATGTGTTTAATTGCTATATGTACTATGTTTTTCAGTGAGTCCCTCTGTCTGTTTTTCAATATCTTCATACTTCTGGTGTTCCATTTCTGTTTTGAGCAGCTCTTCTCTAAGCTGATATCACTTTGCTTTAACAAAAGAAAACTAAACGTTTGTTTGGTGCTGTTGCAGTTTAACTGGGGCTTCGTTCTTATGTTTATTATTATAGGCAGATGGTAGGAGTGTGCGTACCATGTAAACTCCCACTGGCTGTCCGTGGTAGTACTTCTTGTGCACTGGAATGACTTTTGCTTGTGGATTAAACAAGTTAGTTGCACATCCTGTACATGACCTTACAGTCAACCCCCACATTGTTTGGCTGATCGTGATTTCTTGGAAAGTTTACGTTTAGTAGTTTGCCAACGACGGGCACTCATGCCATTTTATAAAACAACCAGCGCAAGGCGGTCTGTTACTAAGTCCCCCTGCAGCTGTATTTTTAACGCGGTATGCGGGATTACGAACTGTGTCCGTAACACCTTCACTACAGAGAGGCTGCTTATGGATTAGCTGTCCCTCTTACTAGTGTCCCTCGCCATCAGACGATCCCTGTCCGTCTTCTGAGGTACTTGTAGTTGATTGCGTCAAGGTCGTGAAGTCAGCAGTTTAGTCTAACTGACCGGTATAGAGGTTGAACCCGCGACCTCGGTATCAGTACACCAGAAGTGTAAGAGCGAACTCTCGTATCCATTCGGCCACGCCGACCTTCTGGTGGTGTTTAACGTGTGAGAGTTTTGTTGCGCTTGAAATAACAAGATGGGAACAGCAGATCTGTCTAACATTTCATTGACGGGGATGAGTATTGAAAGGTGTGACAGGTTGACATATTTAGACCTGACAATTGATCACAGCTTGTGATATAAATACTCATATAATGTTGTGTTGACTGATATAACATGCACACCCAATCTGGCAGCACTGGAGACGATGGTAAGGATTCTCACAGAACTGAGATTGTGTATAAACAGGTTTAACTGTCATGTAGAGCAGACAATTATAACACCTGTAGATGAGATTATTATAACTATTGTAACAAATAACAGTCTACCATTTTACTTAATGTTGACATTGCCTTACTTATATTTTCAAATTTTTCACATTAACAATTTTACTAATGCAGATAGTGGTCATAACACATGACACGAAGATACTGGTTATAATACAACATGAAGATAACGGTTATAATACAAGATACTGAGTATCACATATAATATGAAGTGAAGAACTGTAGTCCCTGCAATGATATATTCAGGCAAAAGATGAAGTTACATTGTCCAGTTTGATGTTTTACCGGAGGAACCTGGATTTCACTGCAGTCAACCAACGATGTGAAAATGGCAACTCATCTGTCATTCGGTGGTAGACGGCGTAGCGTTCATACATGGTAGATATAATAATAGATGGCGTTGTGAGACCGACATATAATAGCACACATACCGGATGATCTAATTATGTGTACAGATGACCAGGGCATGTTCAATACAAGTTTACCCATTGGGGAAATAGCCAGAAGCTAATGTACAGACATATCACGAACAGCAAAACATGACATCTGAATTAAATGACCGTGATATGCTTGTAAGGCAACGTTCTAACTCTTCTTCATTGCAAGATACAACAGCACTGGACAGAATGCATGCTTGTATGTAATGCCCCCCTCCCCCCCCCCCGTCCCCCGGGCCGTCTCTTGATGTGAACTCAAGCGTCGTCCACACACGTACTACTGCTTCTAGTGCACTTGACTAATTTATTTGTGTTGATTAGCTTTCCTTATTGCCAGTGATCATTGCCATGAGGCGAACCCACTCCGACTTCTGTGGTACTTGTAATGTACGTCCAGAAGTCAATAACGAGAAGTCGACACTTTAGTCCAATTAACCGGTATAGGGGTCAGCACACAGGAAGTTTAGCAGCGAGCGATCGTATCCATTTGGCCATACTGATCTCCGTAATGCATGTTATTTCCTGGGACATTTTATGCTGCAGATTTTTGGCTGTGTCTAATTAGCTCAGGAACATTCTTTTAAAATCATTTTCTATGCGAATTCACCTCATGTCCACTGGCAACAATGCTAGTCACTGCGCCACAGCGGCTAAAACAATATTTATGTTGTCACGTGATACTTGAGTGTTTTAGTCATGTCTTTGACAGTAGACTGTAATACCTGCTTTTGTTCAGCCGAATGTTGGACGGCGCTCACCAACCCAGACACGCCAGATTGTGTCAACGACTTTGGGCCAAAGAGAACTGTTGGAAAGGTACGCGCATTAATCCTAACGACTAAATTTCATGGCAGGGAGGATCATACCCTTAGCCTTGGACGGCAACTGGTCTAGCACCAATTCTTCGACAGACGGCCACAGTTAGAGTAATGATTTGTGGATCTGAAAACTTCTGCAGCTTGTCTTCTTCCAGATATATTCATGTTACCTTTCGTCTGGAGTAACTATACGGATCTCTGGTTATGGTCCTGGCCTGATCAAGGGCAGATGACCACACTTTGATCTAGATTGCATGGTCAACGCGTGGTCTCTACAATGCAGCCTATAAGAGAGTTATCTCGTTTCACATGGCCGAAATAGTTTGCATGCCTCGATTGTGTTTCTTTGGTGTTGGTGACTGAGAGAGCCATGACAGTTGAGAATTTCCAACACCGGCCATGTTCACGTATGTGTGCACACTTTCCTGACTGGTTGAAGATTATGGTAACATGCATTCCTACCAGCCTGTTGTCTTAGGGATTGCAATAAATATAGACTGAAATAATTCAGGAGGTATGCCTCCAGTATCATATATTGTATTCAGGAGTTTGGCATGCTGTAGTGAGTTGATGGGAAACCAGCGTTAGGTCAATAGCACTGGCTCAATATCCTACTCGGTTTGTAATTCTGGTGACACAGTCACTGTTGATGCAGACACAGTTGATGGTTTGAACTCCATCCTACAGCTCCTCCTATTTGTGTGTTGGAAGACATGTTTCCCCATGATCTGCCTTTCGTATTAATATCCCACAGAAAATAACATATTCCCCGTGAACCAACATTTTACTGAGAAACGTAGAAACTTGAATAATATGAAATCATAGTATAAAGGGACATAAATATAATCACCGTGTTAATCAACAAGGGAGGCAATAAAATAAATTTGTTCGAGTGCATGAAGGGTGTGTAATGAAATTGGTTAGTTTGAAGGTAACATAACATTATTTCTAATTAAATAAACAACCCGTAAGATAAATAGCTGCTAATAAATATATGGCATAGCATTCTCTTAGATTCTTAGTATGTGACTTTACATGGTAGATAATTTATCAAGGAAAGCGCAGTCTATCTACGGGGTAATATATGTAGTGTAAAATCTTTCTGATTTTGAATGTGTTTCTGTACTACCGTAAAATTTTGTGGAAGGCACATGTGCATGTGCCACATAATGATAAAACATTTGTTCGTAGAAATGCTTTCATTCCAATCTTTCATTCCAGTAAGATTGTTAACAACGTCGGTCGTTCTGAAAAGCACAATCATAAACTATTAAACGAAAACGTACTTAGTAAATCAGATTGGTTTGACATCAAGCAAGGAGTCCGTCAGGGATGTGTGCTGTCCCCCTATTTGTTTAACCTGTACGCAGAAAATATCATGAGAAATGTAAGAGATGATATAAATAGGGAGCTATATGATGCCCTAAATATCGGTGGTCATGACATACCAGAGATTAAGTATGCTGATGATACAGTATTGCTATCCATAACACAGACTGGTATAGAAAACCTAATAGCTTCAACCCAATTGAATAGTGAAAATCACAACTTGTATCTTAACATTGCAAAAACACAGAGAATGCATACAGATAAAACCACTATGGAGAAAGAAATATATATTAATGAGGAAAATTTGGAGGTGGTGGAAAATTTTGAATATCTTGGGTCATTGATTACCAACAACAGTGACACAATGAAAGAAATTAAACGACGACTATCAATTGCTCTTCAAAGACTAAAACAACTGAATAAATTATGGAATGGGACAGACAGAACTACAAAAATTATATTTTTAAGAGCATGCATCTTTCCCATTGCAACATACAAATGTGAGACATGGACACTTACTAAACAATTGAACAGCGTATAAATGCCTTTGAATATAAATTTTATAGACGAGTTCTAAGAATATTTTTGGTAAAGAAAAGAACAAATGCATCCATACTTCAAGACCTGAATATTGACGAAGGTTGGCTAGTAAAGACGATAAAATAAAGAAAATTGAAATATTTTGGTCACTTGAAACGTCACGAAAGTTTCGAGAGAACAATAATGGAGGGTTATATGCCTGGGAAGAGAGGAAAAGGAAGGCCAAAGAGAAGATGGGTGCAGGATGTGGCGGATGATCTCCAGATGGGTGTATCGGAAGCGGGACATCTTGCTTATGATCGAGAGGTTTTCCGGAAGGTTTTTATGGGAGCGAGGTTTTGTAAAGGACATGCTACTGAATGAATGAAAGAACACACATATATATATATATATATATATATATATATATATATATATATATATATATATATATATATATATATATATAATATGATTTTTTGTTTTGTTTTTGTTGTTTACACACAAACACACTGATTAGTTTCAGCTTGAACTTCCCGCAGATGCTTACTAAAACTGACTCCTGTTGTTTTAAAGTGTTTCTATTCTGTGGCACATGCAAATGTGCCAGCCAAAAATGTTAAAGAAAACTCCTATATTAAACTGCAATTAAACTTATATTACTAAAGATATATTATTCCGTACACAAACTGCATTTATTTTTAGATATTATCTACCGTTTGAGATCACAGAGTAGAAATCTAAGACAATGCAATTATTTAATTTATCTGAGTAGCTGTTCAACTTAGGTGATGTTTTTTTCTTTAGAAATCATACTATGCTATTTTCAGACTAACCGTTTTCATTACTTAGTCTTCATTTATATACTACGATGAATTAATTCCGTTGTCTCCCTTGTTCGTTGAAACAATGATTGTATTTATGTCCCTTGAATCTATGATTTTCGATTATATAGGTCTCTATTGTTTTACATATGACACATAACAATGATCGAACCCATGTATATTGGTCAGTGATTATACCTGCAATGCGAAAGTAGTCTCTCAGAGATAGCAGGGTCTCAGTGACATTTTTCGTCACCGGGATAACGTCATTTTCTACGGGAGCTTTTGGATAAGATCCACATGTGTAGTCTCTGCACTAGTACTTGCCAGCACTATCAGCAGATCCGTTCAGCAGAATGACACACAGGAAGGTGGGGACCTGATGGGGAGGCTGTGGCCTCTGAGCAACCGCAAGCCCTTATAAACAAACACAATAATTTAATTAATATGTTATTTCAACAAAACAAAAAAGAATGTTAGTTGCATATCTTTACAGGACGTCGCAGTCAACACCAGCATCTTTGCTGTTGTGATCTCTTGGCATGTTTGTGTGTCGGCATGATAATTCTTAGCAAAATCTTTGGGATGTGACTCATTGTAATAATTGTTCCACGTTGATCACATTTCAAGGCTCTTATTGTCTTGGGGCTTCCAATAAATATAGATTTACATTCTTCAGGGAGTATGTATCCAGTATCATATATTTTATTCCGCATTCTGATGATATATCCCATCTGTATACTGCAGTCTGTTGAGAAGAAACCAGTGTCAGGTCATACGTACAGGCCCTATCTCTGCTCGGCGTGCGATTCTGGTGACACAGTCACTGTTGATGCTGAAAAGTTGATGGTTTAAAGTCCACCCTAAAGCTGCTCCCATTTATTTGTTGGAGGTAGTTTCCTCTTGCCTTTAGTATTGTAATCCCACAGAGCATGACATTTCCCCTTGCCTTTAGTATTGTAATCCCACCGAGCATGACATTTCCCCTTGCCTTTAGTATTGTAATCCCACCGAGCATGACATTTCCCCTTGCCTTTAGTATTGTAATCCCACCGAGCATGACATTTCCCCTTGTCTTTAGTATTGTAATCCCACAGAGCATGACATTTCCCCTTGTCTTTAGTATTGTAATCCCACCGAGCATGACATTTCCCCTTGTCTTTAGTATTGTAATCCCACCGAGCATGACATTTCCCCTTGCCTTTAGTATTGTAATCCCATCGAGCATGACATTTCCCCTTGTCTTTAGTATTGTAATCCCACCGAGCATGACATTTCCCCTTGCCTTTAGTATTGTAATCCCACCGAGCATGACATTTCCCCTTGCCTTTAGTATTGTAATCCCACCGAGCATGACATTTCCCCTTGCCTTTAGTATTGTAATCCCACCGAGCATGACATTTCCCCTTGCCTTTAGGATTGTAATCCCACCGAGCATGACATTTCCCCTTGCCTTTAGTATTGTAATCCCACCGAGCATGACATTTCCCCTTGCATTTAGTATTGTAATCCCACCGAGCATGACATTTCCCCTTGCCTCTAGTATTGTA
Organism: Cepaea hortensis; assembly: GCA_963921405.1. Taxonomy (NCBI): domain Eukaryota; kingdom Metazoa; phylum Mollusca; class Gastropoda; order Stylommatophora; family Helicidae; genus Cepaea; species Cepaea hortensis. Next base: position 86,911,915 of record OY992888.1, read on the forward strand.
ATCCCACCGAGCATCACATTTCCCCTTGTCTTTAGTATTGTAATCCCACCGAGCATGACATTTCCCCTTGTCTTTAGTATTGTAATCCCACCGAGCATGACATTTCCCCTTGCCTTTAGTATTGTAATCCCATCGAGCATGACATTTCCCCTTGCCTTTAGTAATGTAATCCCACCGAGCATGACATTTCCCCTTGCCTTTAGTATTGCAATCCCACCGAGCATGACATTTCCCCTTGCCTTTAGTATTGCAATTCCACCGAGCATGACATTTCCCCTTGTCTTTAGTATTGTAATCCCACCGAGCATGACATTTCCCCTTGTCTTTAGTATTGTAATCCCACCGAGCATGACATTTCCCCTTGTCTTTAGTATTGTAATCCCACCGAGCATGACATTTCCCCTTGCCTTTAGTACTGTAATCCCACCGAGCATGACATTTCCCCTTGCTTTAGTATTGTAATCCCACCGAGCATGACATTTCCCCTTGCCTTTAGTATTGTAATCCCACCGAGCATGACATTTCCCCTTGCCTTTAGTATTGTAATCCCACCGAGCATGACATTTCCCCTTGTCTTTAGTATTGTAATCCCACCGAGCATGACATTTCCCCTTGTCTTTAGTATTGTAATCCCACCGAGCATGACATTTCCCCTTGTCTTTAGTATTGTAATCCCACCGAGCATGACATTTCCCCTTGCCTTTAGTATTGTAATCCCACCGAGCATGACATTTCCTCTTGCCTTTAGTATTGTAATCCCACCGAGCATGACATTTCCCCTTGCCTTTAGTATTGTAATCCCACCGAGCATGACATTTCCCCTTGCCATTAGTATTGTAATCCCACCGAGCATGACATTTCCCCTTGCCTTTAGTATTGTAATCCCACCGAGCATGACATTTCCCCTTGCCTTAAGTATTGTAATCCCACCGAGCATGACATTTCCCCTTGCCTTTAGTATTGTAATCCCACCGAGCATGACATTTCCCCTTGTCTTTAGTATTGTAATCCCACCGAGCATGACATTTCCCCTTGTCTTTAGTATTGTAATCCCACCGAGCATGACATTTCCCCTTGCCTTTAGTATTGTAATCCCACCGAGCATGACATTTCCCCTTGCCTTTAGTATTGTAATCACACCGAGCATGACATTTCCTCTTGCCTATAGTATTGTAATCCCACCGAGCATGACATTTCCCCTTGTCTTTAGTATTGTAATCCCACCGAGCATGACATTTCCCCTTGTCTTTAGTATTGTAATCCCACCGAGCATGACATTTCCCCTTGTCTTTAGTATTGTAATCCCACCGAGAATGACATTTCCCCTTGTCTTTAGTATTGTAATCCCACCGAGCATGACATTTCCCCTTGTCTTTAGTATTGTAATCCCACCGAGCATGACATTTCCCCTTGTCTTTAGTATTGTAATCCCACCGAGCATGACATTTCCCCTTGCCTTTAGTATTGTAATCCCACCGAGCATGACATTTCCCCTTGTCTGTAGTATTGTAATCCCATCGAGCATGACATTTCCCCTTGCCTTTAGTATTGTAATCCCACCGAGCATGACATTTCCCCTTGTCTCTAGTATTGTAATCCCATCGAGCATGACATTTCCCCTTGTCTTTAGTATTGTAATCCCACCGAGCATGACATTTCCCCTTGTCTCTAGTATTGTAATCCCACCGAGCATGACATTTCCCCTTGTCTTTAGTATTGTAATCCCATCGAGCATGACATTTCCCCTTGTCTCTAGTATTGTAATCCCACCGAGCATGACATTTCCCCTTGTCTCTAGTATTGTAATCCCACCGAGCATGACATTTCCCCTTGCCTTTAGTATTGTAATCCCACCGAGCATGACATTTCCTCTTGCCTTTAGTATTGTAATCCCACCGAGCATGACATTTCCCCTTGCCTTTAGTATTGTAATCCCAGCGAGCATGACATTTCCCCTTGCCTTTAGTATTGTAATCCCACCGAGCATGACATTTCCCCTTGTCTTTAGAATTGTAATCCCACCGAGCATGACATTTCCCCTTGTCTTTAGTATTGTAATCCCACCGAGCATGACATTTCCCCTTGTCTTTAGTATTGTAATCCCACCGAGCATGACATTTCCCCTTGCCTTTAGTATTGTAATCCCATCGAGCATGACATTTCCCCTTGTCTTTAGTATTGTAATCCCACCGAGAATGACATTTCCCCTCGTCTTTAGTATTGTAATCCCACCGAGCATGACATTTCCCCTTGCCTTTAGTATTGTAATCCCATCGAGCATGACATTTCCCCTTGCCTTTAGTATTGTAATCCCATCGAGCATGACATTTGCCCTTGCCTTTAGTATTGTAATCCCACCGAGCATGACATTTCCCCTTGTCTTTAGTATTGTAATCCCATCGAGCATGACATTTCCAATTGCCTTTAGTATTGTAATCCCACCGAGCATGACATTTCCCTTTGTCTTTAGTATTGTAATCCCACCGAGCATGACATTTCCCTTTGTCTCTAGTATTGTAATCCCATCGAGCATGACATTTCCCCTTGTCTTTAGTATTGTAATCCCACCGAGCATGACATTTCCCCTTCTCTTTAGTATTGTAATCCCACCGAGCATGACATTTCCTCTTGCCTTTAGTATTGTAATCCCATCGCGCATGACATTTCCCCTTGTCTTTAGTATTGTAATCCCACCGAGCATGACATTTCCCCTTGTCTTTAGTATTGTAATCCCACCGAGCATGACATTTCCCCTTGCCTCTAGTATTGTAATCCCATCGAGCATGACATTTCCCCTTGCCTTTAGTATTGTAATCCCATCGAGCATGACATTTCCCCTTGCCTTTAGTATTGTAATCCCGCCGAGCATGACATTTCCCCTTGTCTTTAGTATTGTAATCCCATCGAGCATGACATTTCCCCTTGCCTTTAGTATTGTAATCCCACCGAGCATGACATTTCCCCTTGTCTTTAGTATTGTAATCCTATCGAGCATGACATTTCCCCTTGCCTTTAGTATTGTAATCCCACCGAGCATGACATTTCCCCTTGTCTCTAGTATTGTAATCCCATCGAGCATGACATTTCCCCTTGCCTTTAGTATTGTAATCCCACCGAGCATGATATTTCCCCTTGTCTCTAGTATTGTAATCCCACCGAGCATGACATTTCCCCTTGTCTTTAGTATTGTAATCCCATCGAGCATGACATTTCCCCTTGCCTTTAGTATTGTAATCCCACCGAGCATGACATTTCCCCTTGTCTCTAGTATTGTAATCCCACCGAGCATGACATTTCCCCTTGCCTTTAGTATTGTAATCCCACCGAGCATGACATTTCCCCTTGCCTTTAGTATTGTAATCCCACCGAGCATGACATTTCCCCGTGACCTAACATTTTAAGGAGACACTGAAAGCTCAGAGAGTCCCCTTTCGCATTGCAGGCATAAGCACTGACTAACATGAAATGATTCGATCATTGTAGTGATCTATAGTTTAAAAAGTAGAAACCTGTAATAGGAAATCTTAATATCAAGGAGCATATATATATATATATCGCTATTTTAATTAACAAGGGAGACGAGGCGATTAATTTATAGAACTATATACATGAAGACCATGCAATGAAAACATTTAGTTTAAGATAACATGGTACAATTTATAATAAAACATACACGCACTTAGATGAATATCTACTAAAATACACTTAAGGGTCTGCATTGTCGTATAAGTCTAGCATGCGATTTCACATGGTAGAAAATATCTCAAAAGAAGTTTGGTCTGTTTACGGTATAATATATCTGGTGATCTGGTGTAATATCCGTTTACTTGCGGCCTGACTGTGTGTTTTTTTATGTAACATTTTTGGCAGGCACATGATCATGTGCTTCAAACTGATTGAAATTACATCGTATATATATTTTAATGGAGCGTATGAGCCCATCACGCCGATGTCCGTCTATAATACACAAGATACAAATGAGGATGCACGATATTCGAAGTAAGTTTAGTTTGGCACCTTGCAGTCTTGACAGACCAAAGTATGTGAGTTGGAATTTGGCCAAAATTGCATCACAATGCCAGGGCAGAGCTTCAGAGAAAAGTGTGATGCCCAAACGACACTTCCTCTCTCTCGGCCTATTCTTGTGTATTCCAGAGGAATGGGTAACCAATACGTCTGGCACAAGGTAGGCTGCAGACGCTGGCGGCACAGCGTCGAATCCTCCGAGACCTTGCCACCACGAGCAGGTGACCCTGACACCCACGGGACCCGGCTTACGATATTCGATGATGTTTGCTTTAACGCTGCATAACTGTTTCATCCCAGTAAAAGCCAGACAACCAGTTGGAATGACAGACGTATCGTCAACATCGCTTTCAGCTGGTCTGGGGGTAGCCAAAACGGACGAGAGAATCTCCGCTGTTTGAGATATTCAACTGCAATGACTCTCAGTCGCCAATCAATTCACATGTGTTACCTGTTTTTTTTCTTTTTCTTACAAGACAATGTGTTAATGCAGAAACAACTTTACCAAGAATTAAGTTGATGGGTCGTAAGCAATGGATGACGGAAAAACATTCTCAGACTCATGGACATTAAAAAAAAAAAATAACAAAAATACCCATGACGCAACACAGGGAATACCAAATTATTTTACAAAAATGCTACTGATACACTGCCACGAGCCGATATAACTGCGCAATTGCTCTACTCTGGCCTGCCAGACGCCAATTAGTTGGCTTAGTATTGACAGTGCGTTTTCTGTTTCATTTTTTCCGTATTATCCGCAATTTTTAGTGTCCGGTAAATGACAATTAAGACCGAAAATATATGCCCTTCGATATTTATCAGAAAATAAACGCGGATTAAACCTTGTGTAATAAAAATTGGTTGTGGAAGTTTTGTTTTTTGTTTTTTAGATATGACAACACCCTGTGATTCTCGACTCGGTGATTTACACCAGCTTAACGTTTTAAACATATCCTTTTTTTTGTGCTCGCTCTTTTGAACTCAAGCATACACACTATTTACGGTAATGGTTGATTGAATTTGGCGTGTGGGGTAGCTTTCCTTATTAACAGTGTCCCTCGCCATCAAGCAAAACCACTCCGACTTCAGAGGTACTTATAATTAACGTCCACATGTCAAGGGCGACAAGATAACATTTTAGTGCAGCTGACCCGTGCAGGGGATGAACAGCTAACCTCGGCATCAGCACACCGGATGTTTAAGAATACCGTTCTTATCCATTCGGCCATGCGGACCAGCATGTGATGAGATAACCATCAATCCTGATTTCCAATTCGGTCAGTAACATAGAATCATATGAGCATATGAACCAATGTTTACCCCATTCTCCGCACTATCTCCAATTGTGCCCACATAGTCGGCTTAGTCTTGAGATTACGTTTTCTGTTACATTTTTATTTCTTATTTTCCACAATTCCCACATCAGAGGAAACTTCAACAACTGAGGACTACAATGTACTGCTAAAACAGACAATCGTGGGAGAAGCCAAACTGTCCGCGCTAAAAAGAGACAAGATAATCACTCTGTTGGAAAACGAGCTGGGAAGAAACAGCTTCCACCAGCTGCCTAAGACACCTGATAGAGTAGTGGTCTCCATCAACAAAAACCCAAAGGCCACAGCACTTATGCAGAAGATTGCACAAGAAGAGAAGGCCGACATCAGGCTTCAACACGGCAACTTATTGGAAGCCACCCGGCATCGCACAAGCAAAGGATGTTTCATGAAACGAGTCAAGACCCATTTCACCAATGACCAGATCAGGGAGATGCTGACGAGGGAGAACAAGAAACTCAAAATCACCAGCGCTGAGAAGATCATCGGCAAGAATAGCATTCCCTCCACAGTCGTCATCGTAACATCGGAGGACCGAGTCATCCCTCAATTCATCAGATGGGACAAGAGAGACCAAGTTCCAGAGCACTACATACCGAGAGTGCAACAGTGCTCTAAGTGCCATAAATTTGGGCACACCCGTGACACCTGCAGGAGTGAGGTGGAGGTATGTGGATACTGCTCTGGACCCCGTCCTTACAGCCAGTGCCAGCAAGCAAAGGCCGACAAATACTTCAGGAGGCCTAACACTAACAGAAAGTGCGTCAACTACCTCGGCAACCACGGCGTCAGGTACCTCGGTTGCCCCTATAACCAAGACAGCAATGAATCCATGAAGATGGCCATCAAAAGTAATCTGCCCTATTAAGAGGCTATGAGGCAGTACGAGTTTACCAATCAACTCACAAAAAGTGACAAAGCACAACTGGCAGGCCAACTGAAGGACCTGAGATCATATTTCAAAAGCATGGTGAAAGATAAAGACAAGACGCAAGAGACACAGATAACAACCGGTCAGCGCTTCCTAGACGAACTGAAGCAAGTACAGCAGAAGATCGAACAGGATGTCGCTCGGATGGCTGCTATATAGGCTGAGGCTGCAGAAAAGCTATTAAAAATACATCAAGCGAGAGACAAGACAGAAGAAGATCTACAACGGATAATATACCTGCTCAAGACCAAGCCAGAAACACCCGAATCAGAAGATGCAAGAACACAGACAGAAGAAGTAGCAACAGATGAAGAAAACTACCCAGACCAAAACCAAGGGTGTTGGGAGACCATGAAAGGATATCGCTCCCCGCCAAGATCGAACTGGCGAACATTCGAAGGCAAACAAAGACGGGGAAATAGGAGGAACACCAGAAGAGACGACAACTGGCAAAGCTCCCTTAAGGAAACAGCAACATATGACGGGATGGGGCCACAATTACTCCAGGCCTTAACAAGTGCGCGACTCTGTCCAGACATGAAAAACCTCATCAAGAAAGCAACGAACACAATCAACCCATCAGACGCCATGAAGCTGACAACAAGCAATCCAATGTACGAAAGTCAAACTACAAGCTACACCATTTATACCCCAATTATAGCCAAGTCGAAAACTCGAAGTCTCAAAGGGGGTATTCGTACCAAAAACTGGATTGGATTTGATTGCGTCCATCCAGCCCGCAATGTGTACCACGATATGTCATGGGAAGTATATCGTTGCCGCGCTGATACTGACCACACAGTCCTCAGAGAGCTGACCGGTCAATACAGATATAGTGACCACACCACCCACAGAAAGCTGACCGGTCTATACAAATATACTGACCACACCACCCACAGAGAGCTGACCGGTCTATACAATTATACTGACCACACAACCCACAGAGAGCTGACCGGACTATACAAATATACTGACCACATCACTCACAGAGAGCTGACCAGTCTATACAAATATATTGATCACACCACCCACAGAGAGTTGACCGGTCTAAACACATATACTGACATCACGACCCACAGAGAGATGACCGGTCTATACAAATATACTGACCACACAACCCACAGAGAGCTTATCTGTCTGTACAAATATACTGACCATACCACCCACAGAGAGCTGACCCGTCTATATAAATATACTAACCATACCAAACTCAGAGAACTGACCGGTCTATACAAATATACTGACCACACCACACACAGAGAGCTGACCGGTCTATAAAATATACTGACCACACCACCCACAGAGAGCTGATAGTTCTAATCAAATATACTGACAACATAACCCACAGAGAGATGACTGGTCTATACAAATATACTGACCACACAACCCACATAAACCTGACCGGTCTATACAAATATAGAGTTAGTTAGTTAGTTAGTTAATCGACAGATCCACATCATTGCACATCTAACCATTCAGTCCATAAGTGATCGGATCCTTTCCTCAGCAAATCCCGAAGCGTGTAGCAGTTAACGACACCAGTTCTGTGTTGGTTTATCAATCTTCTTTGGCTTCCTGCGTAGTGTTCTTGTTTGGCCCCCCCCCCCTCTTTTAATTTGCTTCTCTTGCAGTCTGGCCATTGTTGTAGATTCACAGTCATCACTTGGTTCTCGCAAAAGTCTTACTTCTCGTAGAGCATTCAGAATGTCAGCCTGGTCCATGGCGCGTTCGCCCTCCACAGTAGCCTCACCTGCGAGCTTGTCAGCCCGCTCATTTCCTTGTACTCCCGCATGCCCTGGCACGAAGATGAAACTAATCTTTGCCAGCCGAGACCGCTCCACAGGCAGCAACCATTCTCTTCGGATCGACCCCTCCTCTATCCTCTTGATCATGTTCATTGAGTCGCTAAGGAAATGTGGTAAGTTAAAAAGAAATGAGGATGGGATCCCCAAAGTCTAATAGCCAACTGTTTGAGAAACTTGAAAATGGCTCGTTAAGAATCCCTAGGGGTAGATAGTGATCAATCTCTGAAGTTTCTTCACAGAGGGCCAGTGGAGCCCCGGAAGTCACAGTACTCCGATAAGGGAAATATCCCCTGGTAAAATCTGAGATACTTGTAGTTTCCGGCCACACTTGGCTCCACTCTACTGTAGTAACTAAAGTATTCTAATTAATATTATATATAATATTAGTATATATAAAATCTTCAGAATGTCCCCTTAAGGCTACGCTACATGTTCCTGAGGCACCCTGAACTATACCAAGATGATGTTCTTGAGATCTTGCGTTTAAAGAAGCAAGCACTCTCGGGTAGGTCCTACGTGGGGTGATGTTACAGGGGGTATCGTAGTTCTAGCGTCAAGGACAACACAGACTGTACTGACATGTACTTATCTGTTCATTCCTGGGCTGCAGGGTTGTGGTATAGGAGAAGCAGCTGAGGTAAAATGATGCTGTTCCTCCAGAATGACCATCATTAACTTACAGGTCTCTGCCCAGTTTTAGCACTCAACATAACCACCACCCTTCAGAAATAGGACAAAATCCATATATCTATCTCTCCTAAGAGCTGGGTTAGGGGAAAAATATAAGCAAAGGGAGAAGGGCTCCATTTCTTAGCTCAGGGTAGTCCATCCTGGCTATTCTGTGTGCCTGTGTCCACCTCACCTACTGGCACGACAAGTCCTCTTCCCTCAGGCGTTCTGCAGGCTAGTCCATATTCCTATTACTCATCTAAAATCTTACAGGGTACATTTTAGAAAAGCATCATTCACAAATTAATCATATGAATTATTGTAACACAAGATCATATAGAGTCAGAACATGCAATACACTTTAGAACATAATTTTCCAGACATAGAATATAATGACTATCTCTGAGAAATACTCATGGTAGTTTTGTTATAACGCATAGAACGTCTCTGCAGACTCTGAGAAAGTGTATCATTCATCAAACACAGGAAAAACGCCTAAAAAGATTCATTAAGAATTCTTCTTGCCGAAGGATGACATATCTACTCATCAGACTAGTTTCTCTAAGTCAAGAAAATCCTCTCTATCTTCTAAGATTGTCTCTAGGTTGATAGATATATTCCCTATCATAAAGAACAAGTGATCTCTATAGAAGACATCTATCTGTTAACTTTACAGAGGCATATTAATTATTTCTTACCTTCACTCCCAAGAGAAGTATATTATCGACACTAAATGGAACACGCCTGCTGTCTGTCTCACATTGTAACTAAACTGGCGCCTAAGTTGCCGATGTAATTTATATATATCTCCTCTAACACACCTTTATTTTTCTTCCACAATCTTTACAAAGAATTTGCTCGACGTGACAATTATTTTCTACCAACATCCATCTAATTACCGTCCAAAGTTACTGATAACAATAGTGTTATTGTTCCTGTCTTTGTTTTCTAGTTTCTTTGTTGCCAAGCACCTACTTTCTCCCGTTAATGGAACATCAACAGTGCGCTCTTGACCTATGCAATTGTATGCTAATGAGGACATTCCCTCACGCGCTTGTAATATCTTATCCGATGTAGGTCTCAGTTGACATGGGACAGGTAATAGATTATGTTTTGGGAATATTCTTCGTTCCCGGTGAATCCTCTGCATTTCTTCGTGGTCTGGCTTAAGTTTGGAAACTTAAGATCTGCTTGTCGTCTGTCCTTTCCATTTTAAACACTTGTCTATCTCTATACTTGTCCTTGTATATGGTGGGTTAATTCGCATGAAGACGGGCATGAGACATGTCACAAAGCTCCCCTCCAAGACAGTTGTCCTCCAAGAAACTGTAATTTCAGGCACGGCTTCTTTCCGAATTTTCAATGCTAATCCATCTCTTCCCCGTTGGTTCCTTTCACATCTGTTTCTGTTTCCTGATCAGGAACAGGATGTCGGATAAGGAAGTCTGCCCCAAGATTCAATTTTCCAGGTACATATTCGATCTGGAACGAATATGGTTGTAAAAGCAGAGACCACCTCATCAGTCTCGCATTCAGATTCCTTGAGGCTGCTAGAAACTTTATGGGTTGATGGTCACACTGCACCGTAAAATGTTTCCAATACAAATATGCTTGAAATTTCTCCACGGCCTAAACCAATGCCAAACATTCCTTTTCAATGGTAGAATAATTCTTCTCTGCTGAGTTCAATTTTCTACTTGCATAGGCAACCGGAAACAGGAGTGAGTGCTCATCTTCCTTCCTCTGAAGAAGTGTAGCACCAATTCTAATGTTGCTTGCATCAGTCCGCAGAATGAATGGTTGGGTGAGATCCGGGAGATGAAGAACTGGTTTAGCAGTTAATGCTGTCTTGAGAGCTGAATAAGCTTACTCACATTCGGCCGACCATTTGACATTCTCCGGCTCCCCTTTCTTTGTAAGGTAAGTTAAAGGAGCTGTTAATGAATTGAAGTCTTTGATGTATCTTTGATAGAACCCACACAATGAAACAAAAGATCTAATATATTTCTTTGTTTTAGGACGAGGTGCTTTTTGCAGCTTTTCCACATTTCCTTCATGAGGAGTCATGTATCCTTGAGATACTGTATGTCCCCAAAAATCCAATTGTTGGAATCCTATTTGACACTTCTTTGGTCGTACTGTCAAACCAGTTACCTTCAGACGTTGGAAAAGAAGGTGGAGTGCCTTACAATTTTTCTCAAACGTCTCACTAGCAATCAGGATATCATCCATAAAGTTGCTGATTGATGGATGTTTATGTGGTTTGAGTAGTTTCCTCATCATTCTGGTGAAGACACTGGGAGCATTACTCAGACCAAAGGGTAGAAGGTTAAACTCATAGCGACCATCAAGGGTACTGAAGGCCAACCATGGACGAACTTCTTGTTTTTCAGGAATTTGATAATATCCCTTACTGAGATCTATCTTAGTGAAGTACTCGGCCCGGCTGCGACTAGTGAAGAGTTGGTTTTGATCAGGTAGAGGTTCAACTTGAAACTCTGTTATAGCATTGAGCTGTCGATAATCGATGCACAGCCTATGTTCTCCACTGGGTTTTCTCAGCAAATCCACACATGCACTGTAAGGTGATTCAGATGGAGAGATGATTCCTGTTGAAAGCATTTGCTGGATCTCTTCTTTTAAAGCTGTCGCTTTTGCATAAGGAACTGGGAAAGTTTTGACTCGCACAGGGGTATGATCTATTAGCTTCATGTCGAACTCGGCCAAATCAGTATATCCTGGCTTGTCAGTAAGTACATCTGCATAAGTAGCTAAGAGTTCTTGAATTTTCTGCTGCTGATCCTGGGTGAGTTTAGGACTGATGTCCACATCCCGATAAGTTTCTTTTGCTTGCAGAGGGTACCCACACACATCGTGGTTCCATGGTATACTTCTGTAGCCACTGCTAACACCGTCAGATATGCTGTCTCGGTGGTAGGCCTTTCATTATATTTCCTCAGGAGGTTTATATGAAAAATGTTCTGTTTCTCTCTGATGGAAATCCTATAGTTGGTGCGAGAAATCTTCTCAGTCACTTCATAAGGTCGTTTCCAGCCGATCTGCAACTTATTCTGACTAGTCTGGAGAAGTAACAGCACTTTTTCTCCCACCTCCAATTCTCGATCCTTCGCTTTCTCGGTGTAGTAGCTGACAATTCTACGTCGAGCTTGCCGTAGATTGTCTGTCGCTAACTTCCTACCATGTTGTAGATGTTGTTTTAACTCAGCCACATGGGTGGATGCAGTCACAACTGTCTCATCAACTTGATCATCAGTCCAAGTACGAAGTAAAGCTTCAAGTGGTCCCTTGATTGGTCGTCCAAGCAACAATGTTGCTGGTGCATCCCAGTCGAGTGATGGGGTATTTCTCTGTACGCAAATAATGCGGCAGGTACATATGTATCCCATGTCTCCGGTTTCTCATGAGCTAATTTTCTCAAGATAGAAATAAGGGTACCGTTAAATTGTTCCACTGTCCCATTCGACGCAGGGTGATATGGAGACGTGTGAATCTGTTGAGAATGGAAGAGACTGAACACTTCTCCCATTAGCTTTCCTTTGAACTGTAATCCATTATCAGTTAGAATCCTAAGTGAAAATCCTAACCGAGTAAATATGCCAAGCAAAGCTTCAGCTACATGCTTTGGATCGCTTGATGGCATAGGCACTGCTTCGGCCCACATCGAGCAAGTGTCCACAAGTGTAAGTATATAGCAGTTCTTTCTCTTCTACAGTTGAGAGGTCCGACTATATCCACAGCCACTCTTTCAGATGGTGTGCCAGTAATAGGCATTTCCCCAATTGTCGCTGAAGCTGTCCAGTGCCTTGGGGCCACTCTCTGACACTGGGGACATGACATATCGCACTATGTCTGCATTGATTCCCGGCCAGTAGTAGTGGGTAGAAATCTTTTGCGTCGTAGCATTGATTCCCATGTGCCCACTGAATGGTAGACTATGACCCATATCCAGAACTTGAGTTCTGTAAGAAGAAGGTACAACGAGTTTTGCGTGCTCCTGTCTATCTTTTCCTGCCCTTCGATGGAGAAGTCCATTCTTCATGTACATTTCACCTTTATGTGGGGGTGAATGTGCTTTAGGCAGTTTATGAAAACATGCCGCTAAGGTGCTGTCTGCTGCCTGGCTTGTTTCAATTCCTCTGGTTGAGGATTTGTCGGTGTTGTTGACACTGGAATTTCCTTAGCTTGCTGTCTCGTCGTCATGGCGCCGACAGTCAGAGGCTTACCATGATCTCCTAAAAAGACTTAGCGACATCCCAACATGACAGGGAAGGGGAGTCATCTAGGACCGCTGCTCTTATTTCACCAGTCACATAACGAGAAATTATGTTTACCTTTGCCACGGGTAATGACATCGGAACGGTGCTTTTTAAAGGCACTTGTAGTTCAATTGTCTCCTCGGTGATTTGTTCAGGGTTCACTAATGAGGTAGAAACAATTGCATCAAATTGTAGACCAGTATCGTATAGACACGTGGTAGAGAATCCGTTAAGTGTAACTGATTATATCACAGGAATTCTGGTCCTGGTGTCTTCAGGCTTATTCTGATAAAGATGATCCTCAGTGCTCACTTTCTTTCTTTCCTGTTTTGCCAGACATGCGACCGTATGAGGAGGGGCTTTTCACCAGCAGTCTTTCGTGCGGAGTCCTATCTTATTGCAGTTTGTAAAATGCGGTTTCCCCTCTCTCAAAGCATGCTGGTTTCTATTGTGGGTGGTGGTTTTAGGTTTTTCTTTAGGTTTACTATAACTGTTGCCATTATTTTCCTTGGGCTTCTGAGAGGCGTCCTGTGAGGGAGTTGGTGTATTCCGCCGATTACCTCCAACTTCTCTTTGTGACTTTTCAAATCTCTATGCCATGTTAATAATTGCATCCAGTTTTTCAGCTCCATGCAGAGTAAGAAATGCTTTCATGTCAGCTGACATTTTATCTTTCAGCTGGTCTATGATGATCATTTCCTGTAAACCTTCATATGTCTCATCAAATCTACGTAATGTGCTCCACTTATGTAAATATGTTTTTAATCAATCTATAAGCTGTGCATAGTTTTCTCCAGATTCCTTCCTAGCACTTTTAAATTTCTTCTTATAGCTTTCTGCGTCAACTTCATATCTCGCAAGCAATGCCTGTTTGAGAATCTTGTAGTTGTCAAGATCATCGGGACGCAGTCTGGAAATACCTCATAAGAAATACCGCGCAGTCCCTGGGACAACTTAACACTTCGTTTACTTTCCTCCAAACCACACATGTCGCACATTCTCTAGAATCGATGAAGATAACTCTTCATCGTATCGCTGTGCTCTGAAAATGGTTCCAGAGGGAACGACATAGGACATGTATGAAGAGAGAATGCTTATGCATTTGCTTCGGCTATAGGGCTTGCATTAAATGCGGGGTTTGGGAGATTGTTTTCCAGCTCCATTCTCCTAATCTATATCTCCTTCTCCATTCTTTTCATTTCAAGGGCATGCTGGCGATCTTTCTCTTTATTCTCTAGGTCAGCTTGTAGCTTTTTCTCCTCTAATTCTCTCTCCATTTTCAACTTTTCCTCTAAAAGTTCCTTTTCCATCCTCAGCTTTTCATCTGAGGCTTCTTTTTCCATCCTCAGCTTTTCATCTGAAGCTTCTTTTTCCATCCTCAGCTTTTCATCTGAAGCTTCTTTTTCCATCCTCAGTTTTTCATGTTTTTCAAACTCTCCTGACACATAATTTGCCAGTTCTAGGCCTTGTAGACTGCACTGCTTCCCGATTTCCATGAACTGATTTCTCAATTTAGCTGCCTCTGCCATTCTAGAATTATGTCTACTCTACTGATAGTAACTATAATCTGTTGATAGTTCTATAAGAAACTAGATATTTTAAACAGAATATATATTCCGAACCAGAATAGATGTTCCACAGCAGAGTAGATATTCTTAGAGGTCAGATAATTACTCTACGTTGAACAGGTAGGAAGATCAGCGGGTTAATCAATCAAACACTAATTTACATAAGCATTTACATCAGCACATATAGATTAATCAACACTTCTTACAGTGTTGCTACAAAATTCTAGAGTTATTCTATTTGCAGGGAACCTATTGCTAGTAATACGTGTGTCCGTTACTGTGGCATAACGCTAACCACGATTATTCATTTACCAAAACATGCCCGCAAGAAGAGGAAACAGCATAAAAAACAATTGACTTCGCAACCGCAAACGGAGACTAGGACTTAAAACTTAACATCGAAACTGGAACTGCATAAGTGACAGATGACGTGGATTCTTGGAAAGATTTCGTCAGCCAAGGCTTAAAAAAACTATTGGTTAGGAGAGACATGTGACACCGCTTTCGCGCCAACGCTTGATTTGCATATGTTAATATTTCATCAGAATATGGTAAGCCCGCACTTTTTCTGCAACCAGCCTGATGAACAGACGTGAGAAGCTGGTGTGACCAAATTTTCAAACATGGGACTGAAAAGTGTCTAGATCCGAGGTAAGCTTGTGACTCCCGAGCTTAGACTAAGAACCCGATGTATCAGGTATCAAGTAATGGTATCCAGTGTTTGTGATGTCAATTGAAATGTATTATTATTAATTAAAACCTCTGAAATGTAAAAATGCTCGACTGTAGATTCTAACGACGCAGAGCCGTTCCCGGGCAAACTGACACTCCAATACTCTCTTCGATGAACCTGCAATCTCTGATATTCTTAAAGATAATTATTAACTTTAAGAAGTGCATTATACTACTCCATTCTATTCTAAACAACTGTGAGAAGTGATGATTCGAAAGCAATCTTGTGCATTTTGTCAGCAACACTGTTAAAGATGCTATCACTATCTACAGCTAAAATGACAGTTCGTGTACTAGAAAAAGTGCCTTGTTCTAAAACAGACTTATCTATGCCTATTTACAATCTAGAAAGCTGAAAGAGAAATCAATCTTTCCTTTCTCCTTCATCTATTGAATCAATAGGGTTTGACGGAATAAATATTTATATTTATGTCAAATTTTAATTAGATAAGGGCACACATGAACTGCATTACATGAGAAAGTTTTGCTTCGCGGAACAGCACCCGAAGTTGACTTAACTCATGACTCAACACAACTTGAAAACACAACCCCACACCACCCAACACTCAACACCACACCACCCAACACTCAACACAACAACAACAGATAATGGGAGAGATTTATTAGACACAAGAAGAAGAAGAAGAAGAAGAAGAAGAAGTTAATTGGGAAAACACAGAGAATTATTTATACACACTATAAACATCATTGAGTGGAAGAAATGTTATAAATGTATGTCATTTATTTACATGCATCTTGACACATTCTCACTCTTGTCACTGTCTTGCTATACACGTTCACTGACCCCAGGTCAAATGAGAACTTACATACAGCAGGAACCAGTTGATACAAGGCGTACACAGTGTGATAAACTCTGACCACCCCAAATTAACCCAACACTAGATTAGAGAGAAAAAAGGAGGGGAGGGGAACTAGTTCCTACCTCAGGAATTTAGGTTTCTTTTACCTACTTTTAGAAGATTGTATTGGGAAGATTGTATATATTTATGTGAATTTTAAACAGTGATCTTTGTGGCTACCAACAACCACCCAACACATCAGCAAACTAACCACCTAAATCAGACCTGAAAGAGGGAAGCCGAGAGAAGGAGATGAACCACAAGTGAGATGGAAGATGACTTGGCCATAAGCAAAGTATGGGGAGGCCTTCAGAGGAGCTATACGGGCATACCTGAAGTGGATCCATCAGTCAATGGTGAAGGAGGAGAAGAAACAGGGGGAGGAGGTGAAGCATGAGGAGGAGGTGAAAGAGGAGGAGGTGAAGCATGAGGAGGAGAAGCAGGGGTAGGAGGAGAAGCAGGGGGAGGAGGAGAAGCAGGGGGAGGAGGAGAAGCAGGGGAGGAGGGGAAGCATGAGGAGGTGATCGAGGAGAAGATGAAGCATGAGGAGGAGGAGCAAGGGGAGCAGGAGAAGCAGGGGGAGGAGGAGAAGCATGAGGAGGTGAAGGAGGAGGAGATGAAGCATGAGGAAAAGAAACAGGGGGAGGAGGAGAAGCAGGGGAGGAGGAGAAGCAGGGGGAGGAGGAGAAGCAGGAGGAGGTGAAGGAGGAGGAGGTTAAACATGAGGAGGTTAAGGAGGAGGAGGAGGTGAAGCATGAGGAGGTGAAAGAGGAGGAGGTGAAGCATGAGGAGGAGAAACTGGGGGAGGAGGTGAAGAATGAGGAGGTGAAGTAGACGGAGGAGGTGAAGCATGAGGAGGTGAAGCATGAGGAGGTGAAGCATGAGGAGGTGAAGGAGGAGGAGGTGAAGCATGAGGAGGTGAAACATGAGGAGGTGAAGGAGGAGGAGGAGGTGACGCATGAGGAGGTGAAAGAGGAGGAGGTGAAGCATGAGGAGGTGAAGTAGGGGGAGGAGGTAAAGCATGAGGAGGTGAAGGAGGAGGAGGAGGTGAAGCATGAGGAGGTGAAGCAGGAGGAGGTGAAGCATGAGGAGGTGAACGAGAAGGAGAAGCATGAGGAGGTTATGCAGGGGGAAGAGGCGAAGCATGAGTAGGTGAATCAGGAGGAGGTGAAGCATGAGGAGGTCAAGGAGGAGCAGGCGAGGTAAGTAATATCTTCACCTCGACCACATGCCAAGCATTTACAGGCTTCCATAACAATAGATGCCTCTGTGTAAATCTGCTGTTAATATGTGCGAGTAGCATTAAATGCCCCCTGAAGAAAAACCCGCCGACGTGATTCTTACCACTTGACATGCCGAGTGCCAATCAGACAGACAGGCAGACAAATGGAGGGACGAACACATAGAGAGACCTGTAGTTAGGTGTCTTTCAGATAAGCGCTACGCGATCGGAGTCCTGTTCATGCCTCTCTCGGACATCCGCCATAAAAGCTTAAATAAACGGAACGTAGGCTGCTCGGGTTTGGCTGCACTCTCAGGCCCGTCCGACAGTAGTGTAAGAATGATCTGTTCTTTGAACAGCCACTTCGCGTAGCCTGGCTTGGGGGTGCAGTGTTGTCCTATATATTTGTTATGTCCCCGGCCCGTTGTGCCTCACCATGTCTTGGTGGGCCGGCTTGAGGGACCTTGTTCCTTGTTTAATCAAGGAGCAGAGACCGGACTAAGCAGGCACAAATAAATATAGGAGGGGACGTAGCAGCTACAGGAGGAGGATAAGGTGAAGCAGGGGGAGAAGCAGGAGGAGGTGGTGAAGCAGGGGGAGGAGGTGAAGTAGGGGGTGGAGGTGAAGAAGGGTGAGGAGGTGAAGCATGAGGAGGAGGTGAAGGAGGAGAAGATGAAGCATGAAAAGGAGGTGAAGGAGGAGGAGAAACAGGGGGAGGAGGTGAAGCATGAGGAGGAGGTGAAGGAGGAGAAGGTGAAGCATGAGGAGGAGGTGAAGGATGAGGAGGTAAAGCATGAGGAGGAGAAGCAGGGGGAGGAGGAGAAGCAGGGGGAGGAGGAGAAGGAGGGGGAGAAGGAGAAGCATGAGGAGGAGGTGAAGCATGAGGAGGTGAAGGAGGAGGAGGTGAAGCATGAGGAGGTAAAACATGAGGAGGTGAAGGAGGAGGAGGTGAAGCATGAGGAGGTGAAAGAGGAGGAGGTGAATCATAAGGAGGAGAAACAAGGGGAGGAGGTGAAGCATGAGGAGGTGAAGTAGGGGGAGGAAATGAAGCATGAGGAGGTGAAGGAGGAGGAGGTGAAGTATGAGGTGGTGAAGGAGGAGGAGGTGAACCATGGGGAGGTGAGGTAGGGCGAGGAGGTGAAGCATGAGACTGTGATGGAGGAGGAGGTGAAGCCTGAGGAGGTGAAGGAGGAGGAGGTGAAGCGTGAGGAGGTGAAGGAGGAGGAGGTGAAGCATGAGTAGGTGAAGTAGGGGGAGGTGGTGAATCATGAGGAGGTGAAGGAGGAGGAGGTGAATCATGAGGAGGTGAAGGAGGAGGAGGTGAATCATGAGGAGGTGAAGGAGGAGGAGGTGAAGCATGAGGAGGTGAAGCATGAGGAGGTGAAGCATGAGGAGGTGAAGCAGGGGGAGGAGGTGAAGCATGAGGAGGTGAAGGAGGAGCAGTCGAGGTAAGTAATATCTTCACCTCGACCACATGCCAAACATTTACAGGCTTCCATAACAATAGATGCCTCTGTGTAAATCTGCTGTTAGTATGTGCGAGTAGGATTAAATGCCCCCTGAAGAAAAACCCGCCGACGTGATTCTTACCACGTGACATGCCGAGTGCCAATTGATCTATAGCAGTGGTTCCCAAGCTTTTCAAGCTGAGGGCCATATCTACTATTTTCGGTAGTCAAGCGGGCCACAACGTTATAAAATTATAAAAGTCATGCAATATCATTCTTATTTTTCTCTTTGTTCAGCAAAATTCTAACACTTTAAAGGCATTCAGTGTCAGTACTACATTTCGGTCATTTTTTTTTTTTTTTGGTTTACAATCAAAATTTCATTTAACAATAAATATTTAATTAGTTTCGAAAATCGCTACTAATGTTATTAATTTACAATTGTAACTGTTATTCATAACCAGTTACTTCAGTTCGGATACCAGTTTATCAATGTCTGGGCACAAATCTGTCGCGCCCAAAGTCATAAGCGCAGCTTGGTTACTGTCGGTGAGTCGTTGCTTGTTTTTTTTATTTTTTTATAACGGTCGTTTGGGAAAATGACTGCTCACTTCTGTAAGTCGAACCAAAATGACAAATGTATCTCTGGGCGAATGAAGGCAAGTGTTCAAATTGTTCGACAGGCAATAGTCGCCATAATGAAATCTTATTATCAGCTGTAGGCGAAGCAAGCAGCTCCAGAAATTTACATCTCAGTGCAGAATTGCATTTCAAATCAATTACTTCGTGCTGAAGATTTTGCTGTAATTGACAGTGCTTGGCAATAGAAAATACGAAGAGGGCAACATTATCCACCTCTATTGTGAACTCTTGAAATCTCGACTGAAAGATATCCAGAAGACTTTAAACTTTTACTTTGTTCTGTAACAAGTCTTTTACATTTTTCTTCTACATCCCAAGCTGGAAACACCTCTAAAGTCCCTTCAGTCAGCTGTCCTATAAACAGTCGTCGTCTCATTTTAAATGAAGAAATGTCATCGCACAAATTTGTGACTAACGCCTGTTCAGCTCCTTACTTCGAATTTTGTTCACACAACTCAGAAAAACATCCATGACATGTTTCAGATTTAAAGTCTTTCCACACAGATATTCTTGGTGAATGATACAATGATATTTTAATATAGTGCTGCCAAGAAAGTGTTCCAATAATGCTAGACATCTAGACTTTTTACCCGTCAAATCCGGAGCACCGTCGGTGCATGCACTGTCCAATTTGGTCCATTCTACGTTGTTTTTCTCTACACGCAACTTCAGAATTTCAAACAGATCAGTCCCTTTGGTAGTAGCATGCATTGATTCAGGTCCTAGAAGTTCTTCTGTAACAGTAATGGAGTACTGGGGTATTATTAGGATCTAGTGGGAAACAGATACAGCACGATTGAGCATTGAGACTGAAAGCGGGGAGAGATGCTCAATCGTGACGTATTGGGTTGGCAAGGGGAGTTAACATCAAGCCTTGGTCAGGAGAAGAAGCTAACTTGTCATCGTGAAGAAATAAACAGTATTTGTATTAAATCAACATGTCTTGTGAACTCCTTCTCTGTTACAGGACTCGAAATGTTGCCTAAGACCCAGGATTCGAACCTGATATAGTCCAGTCGGTATAAAAACAACGCGAAGTAATGCCGTATAACATCGCGAAGAAGATGTTCAATGCTCCGGTCCTATAAGTCACCAGAAACAATTTCGGCACGTTGTGGAACAACTAGTGAACGTAATAAGGCGCAGTGAAAAGATGGCCAGTAAATTGTAAATTTCAGTTATCTGTGAATACAGAGGCCAAAAGCCCGCCCAGGGGTGGTCCTCTGTAAGTCTTTTTCAAGACTTGAGATAACAAATAAATTAGAGTCAAGAGGCTTGGTAGAGCCGTCGCTTTGCATTGTACAACTCAAGAGGCTTGGTAGAGCCGTCGCTTTGCATTATACAACTCAAGAAGCTTGGTAGAGCCGGCGCTCTGCATTGTTCACCTCAAGAGGCTTGTCATACCCGATGTTTCGCAAATTTTTACCTCAAGAGGCCTACCATGGCCGGTGCCTGAACTTTATCGTTTTCAAGGGGCTTACCATAGCCGTTACCTAGAATTATCACTTCCAAAGGGCTTACCATAGCCTGAATTTTGCCAGTTTCAAGAGCTTGATCCAAGACGCCACCTGCGGTGACGTTTGTTTCAACGGGCTACCAAAGCCGCTGCCATACATCGTTGTTTCGGGGAGCTGACCAAGACTGCCCTGTGATCGTGTCTGATCGATTTGAAACTTGCTGTCGGAAAATGATGCTCTTTGATCATTCAAAAACTGGGACACCCATGCTCTAGACTTCACAGAACTTTGGAAAAAGGGGGCAATCCAAAAACCCAGTCATCTGATCGTTGAGAGCCGCTCGCTATCTAAATACATCGATGAAGTGCCCCACCCGGGGTGAAGTCAGAAGCCAGAAGACTGGTCGGGACCCTACCAGGGGTTGAAGTTTAGCCAGGCATCCCAAGAGACGAAGTTACCTGGGAGAGGAGACAGACTAACTGAACTCCGCTACCTGAACTCCGCGACTGAATTTCGGCTGACGCAGAATCCTAGTGTTTGGGTAACCTGAGAAGAGCGTAATCTGACGGCGAGTCTAGGAAAATACCTTGTGCTGGGATCGAGAAACAGAAGTACGTAAATTTATAAACCTGGTAACTGATTGAACAGTTCTTAAGAAATAAGTGATTTGATTTGTGTTTCTTAAATTAGGAAATTACGATTGTGAAGTTGTTTGCTTGCTCTGTTTTCTGTGTTCTGTACATTTCAGCATGGCGGAACAAGACAACTTAGCACAAGTTTTGACGGGGGTAGGAACAGCAGTAGGCAGACTTAATATGGTTATTAAACAACAAGGAATGGCAACAGAAATTGTGAAGTTTAGTGGACAGGCCAAAGACTTTAAGAAATGGGTCACTTCCATAGAAAAATATGCGTATTTGGTCTCAGCAACAGATGAAGAGAGAATGAGACTGGCTTATCAGACGGCAACGGAACCGGTTTCGGATCATATAAGAAGAAAGTTAGAGGCTAGAGTAGATGAGACATGGGAACAATTCACGGAAGACCTAGCACGGAAGTATGCGGAAATAACAGATCCACAACATGCATTTTCGGTGTTGAGACAGGCTAAACAAAACAACGGAGAGACGGTACAATTGTTCAGCGATAGATTAATTAACCTGGCTGAAGAGGCATTCTTAGGACAGAATGTACGAGGAGAAGAGGTGGAGAGGATGTTAGTCGGCATTTTTGTAGATGGCATAAAATCCGATGGTTTGAAATTTAAGTTGATGAGGGAGAACCCTGAGAGGTTGTCACAGGCTGTAGATATTGCAGTACAAGAAGAAAATTTGAGACGTAGGTTTAGATTGAGAACAGGACGAGAATTAGGAACTAGTCGAGAAGATAGAGTTGAGGAGCCCATGGAAATAGGACAAACAAGGTTCGGATGGAATAGGAGGGGAGGTGTACAGTTGGTACAAGGCAGAAATAGAAATGAGTATGAGGAAAGGAGACAAATGAGGTATCCTACAACTGGGACGGTAGGTAACACAAATAACACAAATATAGTCTGTTATTCTTGCGGTCAGCGGGGACACATGGCTCGTTTTTGTGGAAATAGGCGTGTCCAATCTAATACACAGAGTAGAAATGGCAATAGGTTAAATAGGAATGTAGAAAATAGACACAGAAATTTTACAGGTACAAGAACAACGCAGGAAAACCGGCGCCCTACCTATTGAATGGGACCTGGAGTAGGAAGGGAAATAATAAGGTTCCAAGGTTTAAAGAATACGTTAATAACAGGTATACTAGGACGAACAGAGAACATTTTCAACTAGATGAAGTAAAGCAGTTTATAGAAAATAAAACAGATTATAGTTCTTGTATTATAGAAGTAGGAAAGTATAGAATTCGTACATTAATTGATTCGGGAGCTCAGGCTAGTGTAGTAAAAGAAAGTTTTCTATACAGAATAGTGAGAAATTGTAGGATATTTAGGAGTCATAATAATCTTCACTCTGTTACGGGACAGAATTTACAAGTAATTGGGCAAACGATGATAAATTTCAAGCTAGGAGGGGTCAACGTAAGACATCTTTTTCATGTAGTGAAAGATTTAAATAGAAACATGCTGTTAGGAAGAGATTTTTTGATAAAAAATGGAGTAAGACTTTTCTTTGATTTACACAAATTAAAATTTAAGGACGTCTATGTAGATATGGAGGAAGACATGCATATATCAGCACTAGTGAGAGTTAAAATGTCCACGACGTTAAAGCCACAGTCGATTAATTTGATACAAGCAAAGCTAAAGAGAAACCCATATTATGTAGCAGGAGACACAGTCAGAGTCACTGAATTACAAGAAGAAGTAATTGATGAACCTGGTTTGGAAGTTCCGGATGGAATAATAGCGTTAGATAAACACTTAACCTTTCCAGTTATGGTGATTAACAACACAGGTAGAGAAATTAAATTATACAGAGGGTGTGTAGTAGCAAAACTAGAACGTAACGTTAGTGAAATATTGGCAACGGATAGAGTAGAAATGCCGGGAACTAATTGTTCACAATCTTCTAGTGAAAGAAGTAATAACAGACGCTGACGCGGAAGTAGAGGAAACACACGAATGGATGAATTGATCCATCCATTCAAAAGAAATACAGCACAAATACATTCAATAGATAAAAAGACAAGAGAACAGGAATTGTTGGCACAGCTAAAGACTTCACCAGAAAATAAAGAAGTGTTGGAACAGTTTATAAAGGAGAATCAGGATGTGTTTGCAATTAGTGATTTAGAGTTGGGTAAGACAAAAACGGTAACAATGGAGATAGATACGGGAGACCATCCGCCGATTAGCTTAAAACCATATAGAACTCCCTTAAGAAATAGAGAAATTGTAGAAAAGGCAATAGAAGAAATGTTGAAAGCAGGGATAATCACAAGATCAAAATCAGAGTGGTCATCTCCTGTGGTAATTGTGGCCAAACCTGATGGTTCGAGTCGATTCTGTTGCGACTATCGGGCGTTAAACAAAATTACTAAAAATGTAGCATATCCACTGCCAGTGATAGATGATATTTTGGGGTTGCTTAATGGCGCTACATTTTTCACGACGTTGGACGCAAGAGCAGGATTTTGGTGTATCCCGATGTCAGCAGACGCGCAAAGGAAAAGTGCTTTCTGTACTCATATGGGTTCTTATGAATTTTTACGTATGCCTTTTGGAGTCAAAACTGCGCCATCTCACTACATGCTCTTAATAAATGAAGTATTAGAAGGTATGCAAAGGTTTGCACTAGCCTATATAGACGATTTTTACGACAGGAGATGTAGGTGATCATTTAAAACATATTAGATTGGTATTCGATAGATTAAGGGTACATGACGTTAAATTGAAACTTAGTAAGTGCCAGTTTTTAAAGACAGAAACAAAATATTTGGGTTATATTATAAATAGAGACGGAATAAAACCAGACCAGGAAAAGATAAAGGTTATTAAGGAGTTACCTCCTCCAACTAATGTTAAGGAAGTGCGTGCGTTTATAGGAACTTGTGCATATTATAGGCGGTTTGTCCCGGCGTTTTCAAAAATAGCAGAACCTATTACAAATTTAACAGGCAAATACGCTAGATTTAAGTGGGATGATGAGTGCCAAAAAGCGTTCGAATATTTAAGAAACAGCTTAACACTGGTACCATTATTGACGCATCCAGATTTAAACAAACAGTTAATACTGTACACAGATGCTTCGGACAATGCAATAGGAGCATGTTTGGTTCAACCATATGAAGGAAAAGAGTTTGGAATACCAGGGGTTAAAAATGAAAGGCCAATTTATTTTTTGTCTCATAAGCTTAGCAGGTCACAACGAAAATGGACTACTATTGAGAAGGAGGCGTATGCAATACACTACGCTCTTCAGAAACTAAATTACTACTTACATAACGCAAATTTTGTTATTAGAACTGATCATATGCCTTTAAAGTCTTTTTTAGAAGCTCCAGTGCAGAACAGGAAAATACAGACGTGGGCATTGAATTTACAGGGATACAATACGAAAATTGAGTACATTCCAGGTAGGATTAACACATGCGCTGATTTATTATCTAGGATTCCCTACCCACAGTCGTCAGGTGACACAGAAGATGAAGGAGAACCAGAGATTGACGATCGAAACTGGCAAGTAAATATTTTAGATTCTGCCATAATAAATGGAGAAGATTTTGAGAGTTTACCGTCGGATCAGGAGGCTGAACATGGACTGGAAGAAGACCCACATTTAGCACAGTTTAGTATGAAAGAAGAACAGGAATTAGATCCAAAAGTCTTACAAATAAAACAGAAATTAAGTGAAATGGAGGAGAACAAATATAAGAAGAATTTTTTGGTTTTACAAGAGGATGGACAGTTATACTATATGTGTGAAAGGAACGAACAGCTAAGGAAATATATCCCAAAACATTTAGAAAGTGAAGTTTTAAAAGCTTATCACAATGATAATGGACATCTCGGGCGGGATAAATTGGTGAAAGCACTTACGAGTAAATATTATTGGCCAAACTTATTTAGATCTGCTTGCAAATATGTGGATACCTGTGAAAGATGCAGATTAAGGAATATGAAAACAATTAAGTGTCCTTTACAAGATACAGATATTCCTCAGTTCCCTATGCAGAAAATCAGTTTAGATATATCGGGTCCTCACCCTAGAACATTGTCAGGGAATGTATATTTAATTCATATAGTGGACGTTTACAGTCTTTGGCCGGAAGTTTATGCAATTTCAGATAAGAGCGCTGATACTGTCATTAATATTTTTTTACAGGAGTTTGTACCAAGATTTAGTTGTCCACAGATTATACTCACAGATAATGGTAGAGAATTTGTGAATAAGAAATTTGAAAAATTGTTGAAGGATTTAAATATAAAACATGTAAAGACCTCATACTATAGACCTTCTTCAAATGCTAGGAACGAACGACAACACCGTACATTATATGATATTATAGCAAAGATTGTGGATGAACATGAAAAAGACTGGGATTTATTTTTGGGACCAGCGCTTAGCGCCATACGTACAAATCAAAATGTGAGCACAGGCTTTTCACCATTTTATTTAATACACGGGAGAGAACCAGTATTGCCAATAGATAACCTCTTAAAACCAAGACGGAAGTATATGGGAGAAGACTTTCAGGAGACCATTATACAAGAAATGCATAAAGCACACATGAGGTTGAAGAATAATATAAGTAAAGCTAGAGAAAGACAGAAAAAGTACAAGAACCTGAATACAAAGTTACAGGAGTTTAAAGTAGGAGATAGAGTGTATTACAAAAAGCATAGAAGGAACTCTAAGTTTGATGATCGTTGGGTCCCAGGTTATTATGTTATAGAAAGGCTAGGTAATGTGTCGTATAATATTAAGAACCAGGTGACGGGACATGTGGCAAGGGCACATGTGGAACACTTAAGAAGAGATGATGATGAGAAGGAAAATGATAATTATAATAATAATTATTGTTCAGACACCGGATACTTAGATGAACGAGTCGTTAGGGGAACTACAATAACCCCACCTTTTAGAAAAGATCCGACACACAAGTTAAAAACGGCTTCAGGTTACGATGATACTCAAGAACAGACGATTCCGAAAACAATGGAAGAAGAAAAGGTGAATGAAACTCATTATGATAGTATGGAAGAGGAAATAGCTGCTCCATTTAAAAATACTAGACAAGCAACAAAAAGAAGGATGGATAAACAAAGAGAAAGAGAAGTGAAAAGACAGAGGAGAATTAGAGAGTATTCAACAAGTGGTGAAGAAATGCCTTTACTAGAAAGGTCCTTAAGAAATAGTGATAGACAAATTAGATGGGATATTGAACAGACGAGGTTAGCGGCTGCTAACGAGAGAAATACAGGTGAAGAAGAAGAAATGGATGAGAAATCAGAGTCAATTAGTAGTATGGAGGAGGATGATAGATTATACGGGGAGGATGATATTGATATAGAGATAGCATTAATACAGAGAAACTTGGAGTTGTTGAAGAAGTGGAAACGTAAGAGATAAATTGATAGAAAATATTGCAGATTGCAAGAGGTAAGTTTCAAGCTTTAAGGAAAGAGATACGTGATGAAGTGTGTGAGACGGTGGAAATGGAAAAGGCTTCTGTTGGTATTTTTTTATGAATAATCTGGAGGAATACTCAAACAATGGATGTGGGTTCGACTGAGGTATATATATATTTTTGTGACAGAATTGCTGGTTGAT